>JAUMHM010084877.1:0-12032 GCA_032362435.1 Melikaiella ostensackeni
GGAGATGAATTTTCAACCAAGAAGATAATTTTTTGCCAAAAAAAGACGAATTTTCAACAAAATACATGACTTTTTTTAGTTGAAAAAAATGATTTTCAACTGAAAAATATGAATTCTTGACAAAAAGTGTAATAGTCGATACTTCGGTCAACAAATATTTTCATTTTAAATAAACAGTTACATTCAACCAAAAAACAATTTTTTAAGAAAATAGTTGAATTCGCAGTCAAGACAGAAAAAAAATCAACCAGATTGTTGAAGTTTCAAGCCAAAAAGGGGAATTTCCGACAAAAAAGTTGATTTTGAAACCAAAGAGATAAATTTTCAACCAAGAACATAATTTTTTTACCAAAAAAGACGAATTTTACACAAAATACATGAATTTTCAACTTAAAAAGATCAACTTCCACCAAAAATGAGATAGTTAAATTTTTTATTGAAAAAATTAATTTTTAACGAGAAAACATGAATCCTCAACGAAACATGTATTAGTTGATATTTCAACCAAAGAACACTTAAATTTCAAATCAAAAACATTTATATTCAACCAAAAAAATAATTTTCATAAAAATAGTTGAATTTTAAGTCAAGAGAGAAATAAAATCAACCACATCGTTAAGATTTCAAGCCAAAAAGGCGAGTTTAACAAAAAAGTTGATTCTCAACCAAATAAGAAAATTACTATCCAAAAAGATAAATTCTCAATGAAAAATATGATAGATTAAATTTTAATCAAAAAATACATATCTTCAACAAAATACATGAATTTTCAAATAAAAAACAGAAATATCCAGCCAAAGAGTTGAATCTTTAACTAAACAATATAAATCTTCAACCAAAAATGGAATGGTTAAATTTTCTTTTAAAAAAATGAATGTTTCACAGACAAAAAAAATGTTAACAAAGCAGGTTATTTTTCAACGAAAGAGATGAATTTTCAGCTAAAATGATGAATTTTCAGCTAAAATGATGAATCTTCAACCAAAAAAACCAAAACATTTTTAACAAAGTAGTTCAACTTTCAACCAAAAAAGGTGAATTTTCAATGAAAAAGGTAATAGTTTAAATTTCAACCAAAAAAGACTTTCATTTTAAATCAAATACAGTTGAACTCAACCAATAAAGACGAATTTTCAACAAAATAGGTAAATTTGAAACCAAGGAGATGAATTTTCAACCAAGAAGATAATTTTTTGCCAAAAAAAGACGAATTTTCAACAAAATACATGACTTTTTTTTCAATTATAAAAATGATTTCCAACTAGAAAAGATGAATTCTTAATAAAAAATGTAATAGTTCATACTTCAGTCAATTGTTTTTTTAGATTTTAGAAAATTTTGAATCTCAGAGTGGAAGAAACATTTCAATTATCCTATATTGGGCTAAAAATCTCTATGGCTATCTGTCGCCACAATTTAAATAGTGAAAATGCAAAAATATTTGGAAAAGTAATAAAATTGATAGATTGTCGTAAAAAACACTTGTGAATTACATTTCAAAAGAAACAAAAAAAGTAATGATTTTTATAGTTACTGTTACTGAAAAAATGTAACTAGTTACCAGTTCGTTACTTATTTACAAGAGTAATTTCGTGACCACTATCGCTACCAAAAAAAAGTAACTAGTTAGAGTAACTAGTTCAAAGGAACTAGTTACTTCCCATCAATGGTATAATCTAACATCTATTTTGTGCTTGCATATCATTTAAACCAAAGTTTTGTTGTCACTTAATTGAAGAAGCCTGTTTTTGTAAAAAAATTAACTTTTTGTTTAAATACACACAGAAAAAAAGTCTCATTTGGATCATAAAAGCGGTGTTGGTACAATTTTGAACAACAGCAGCAATACGAACATTGAAAGCAATGCAATTGCTTATTCTGATTTGACATTGATCATAACATAGATAAAGTTCACAATGTATTCGTAAGGAAATGAGCTGAAACAAAATTGAAACCCTAATTTTTTCCATGCAACGGACTGTTAAACAAATATTTGGAACGTTTATGCAAAAAGGGGAAAAAACATTAAAAATGTAAGTAATCTCTGGTCAGTAGTGACATGCTGTTGTTTTAGGTTTGTGCGGTAACTGATGAAAAACTTTTCTCAATAGCTGTACGCATATATCTATTATTTACACATTCTCTGCTTACGCATACTCTTATTGACGTAGCGAAAAAGTTCTCTGAGTTTGTAACAACAGTGACGAGTATTTTGCATTTGTGCTAAGAAAGTTAGCGATAAAGCAATTTTTAGTTCGCATACGTGTTAAGCAAGTGTTATGATCGAAGAAAAGCATATATCGCTCGCAGATAAAATTATATTACTTCTCTTTATGTAAAAAAAAAGAAAGGGAAGATCTAAAACAATTTTTTTTGTGTAAACTGCATGGAGAAAAATGCAAATTCAAAATCTTTCACTGAGTACTTGAGGTCTAGCAATTCATTTTCACGTTGATTTTTTTCGGGAAGGGTACTATACATTTTATATTTGGAACTAAGCATACAGAACCTTTTGTAATAAAATGAATAAAATTAGCAAACGGTCATGAACTGGCTGACGCAAAGGTATGGCAAGTCTGAGACTCAGTCCCAGAATTTTATCGTGAAAATGAATTGCTAAACTTCTAACATTCAGTCTTATTTCCTTACGAGAACATTCACCAATTTATATCGGGTACTCAAAGATAAATTTTGAATCCGCATTTTTCTCAAGAATTTATGTTGAACAAATGTTCTCGACAATATTATCAACATTTAAGCCTAAGCAGAGCATTTACGGAGCTTCTGAGAGAATTTAAAGCATTTATTGTTTAAACAAAAATATATATCCTAATTAATACAAACATTCATTTTTAAAAACTTTTTGTATCATATGGGTATCTCATGAATATTGGACGGAAGTGTCTTCCAACAGTAGCGTCTTTTCTTCAGCAAGTTTTCTAGTCATTTATGTGTTTTAAAAAATCAAGAAGATCAATGATTTAAAAATTGTTAAGAAACAGAATTGAAAAATGCTCATATTTAAATTCTTTAAAACGTATTTCCAGCATTAGATAGATTTTACTCTTTTATTCTCATTAATTTTCTCCTAGTGTATTATTTTCAGTACAGAACCCTGAGCTGTTCGAAGTATTTGTGTAAGTTAAGTAACCTACTCTTCTGTTTTTGTTTCCGTAGAATTGAAATTTCTTTTTAATTTATTTTTATCAGTATTTTATTATTTGTTTGCAAATTTAACAATTTTGTTAAAAAGTTATCCTTTTTGGTAGAAAATTCAACTATTTGGTTAAATATTAACTTTTTTGTTGAAAATTTATAATTTCGGTTTGAAAATTCAACTGCTTTGTAGAACATTTGTCTTTTTGGCTTGAAAATTCATCAATTTGGTTGACTTTTTTTTTCTTTCTTGACCGAAAAATCTATTTTAGAACGAAATTTATCTTTTTGGTTAAAAATGCAACTATTTCATTACTATTCTGCTGAGCAAACCAAAAAAGCGGTAACTACATTTTGGATTTGTCACCTGATTTGTGATTGCTTTCCATTTAAATAAATTAGAAACAATAGTGAGTCGGGGGCAAAATCCAAAATGTAGTTATCGCTTTCTTGTTTTGCAGGGCAGTATTATATTTTTCGTTGAGAATTCATCTTTTTTGGTAAAAAATGCAACTAGTTGGTTAAAAGTTATAGTACTTCGTTTAAAAAGATTTGTCTAGTTGAAGATTCATCTCTTTGGTTGAAAATTTAACTAGTTTGTCGACAATTATTCTTTTTGATTCATTTTTTTGAATGAAAATTTAACCATTCCATTTTTGGTTGAAAAGTAACCTATTTTAGACGAAAATTCAAGTATTTGATTGACTTTTTCATTTCTTTCTTGACTGAAAAATCTTTCTCGGTTGAAAATTCAACTCTTTTGTTATAAAGTCACTCTTTTTGGTTAAAAATTCAACTGTTTTGTTGGAAAGTTGTCTTTCTGGGTCGAAAATTCAACTATACTGGTAGAAACTTGAATTGTATTGCAGAAAATTCAACAATTTGGTTGATTTTTTTTCTTTCTTAACTGAAAGTTTTTTTGTTGTTGAAAATTCATCATTATGGTTTGAAAATTAATCTCTCTTGGTAGAAATTAAATCCTTTTTAGTTAAAAATGAAACTGTTGGCTCAAAATTCATCTGTCTCAACTGTTTTTGATTTAAAATTAAAATCCTTTTTGGTCTAATCATCAACTATTACAATTTTTATTCAGAATTCATCTTTTTTGGTAGAAAAGGAATCTTTTTGGTAAAAAATGCAACCGTGTGGTTGAAAATTAATCTCTTTTGGTTGTAGTTTTGAACTATTTTGTTGATAATTCGTCTTTTTTAGTTGAATTCCACTATTTATGATTTAAAATAAAAATATTTTCTGGTTGAAATATCAACTGTTGGGTTGAAACTTAACTTTTTTGTTGAAAATTCATATTTGCGGGTTGAAAATTTAACTACTTTATAGACTGTCACTGTTTTTTTTGTATTCATCATTTTGGCTTGAAAATTCAACAATTTGAAATTTTTTCCTTTCTTAACTAAAGAATCTTTTTTGGTTGAAAAATCAACTATTTTGTTCAAAATTCGTCTTTTCTGGATGAATTGAATCATTCATCATTTCTGTTGAAAATTTATGTATTTTGGAGAAAAATCGTCTTTTTGGCTTGAAAATCGTTTCATCGTATGACTGAAATGTCATCTGTGACGTTTGAATTTTTTAGACATGTGAGAAATGAGAAAAGTTCCGTAATCGTGTATCAAATTGAAGTGGTACTTTTTTTGTGGGGTACCGTTTTAATATCAAAATACAGCCGTACAATAATACTTTTTTGCAGTATAGAAGGGGAATTATGAATGAATATTGAAGATTATTTGAGAGCTTCTGTGATGCAGGAGCAGTAATGATTTTAGTATTTTAATAGGGGATGAATTGACAAAGTAAATGTATCTGAAGTAATGTCACACGTCCCTCAGGACATTAATCTACATTTCGAAGCTCATCTGGGAATCCAGGATAAATTTCCTTCCATGGAACCTTTGATCTGGTATACTTGTGCGGTTCGCGAAAAGAGAACAGATGTCAGTTGTAATTCGATATCTAGGTTTCATTTAAAAAATGTGCGATCTGTGAGCAAAAATCCAATAAAGTGTTTTCCTCCAGTAAGGGAAATTGGGGCTGCTGAGGAAGATGGTAAAAGTTTCTTTAGACATTTGTCTCCTTTTTTTACACAAACTAGCGTCACGAATCGCGCGCGTGTCGTTTCCCGATTTCAGGGAAAAGCGATTTTTAACACAAAATAAAAATTTTAAATAACTATTTATTTATTTGTGGAAAATTTCTGAGTACTTAAATTACAATTTGGGTATTTTATACCTAATGAAAATACAGGCCTTTATTATAACAACCAGATATATGACTTCAATCTTCATCTTAGTTTTTGTTTCTTCATTTAAGAAACTTAATGTGTAACAATGTTATTATTACTTTTTATTAATGAAAATTAGCATTAATTACTCTGGTGGGATTTCGCTATTTAAAAAAAATTTTGAAATACTTATAACTTTTTAAATTTTCATCTAATTTCAAAATGTCATTGTGAATATTTGTAAGTCTTTTTCACATCTACCAGAACCTTTGACAACAATTTTTGAGAATGTCCAAATTTTTTTTTTGAATTTTGAATATAAATAGTGGGTCCCTAAAGGAGTGTGTTAAAGGCTGATTTGATTTGTCAAATTTTCACATATTGTTAACCTTCAAAGTTTAATTATTTTAAAAATGTTAAAAATGAAATAATTTCTTTATTTGTAAATGAAAACACATTCAGAGAAACAATTAAACTATGAAATGTTCAAAATCCAACTATTTCAAACTTCATTTAAAACTGAACAATTTTTAAATTAGGTCGTGAAATGAAGTCGTTTAAAATTATTTTTTCAATTTTGTAGAATATATTATGTTCATTCATATATTTTCATATAACTGGGAACTACTTCAAATTACGATTACAATTAGAAATCACAAAATTTTTATTTTCAGCTTGAGAATCGTTTAGCTTTTCTTCTACAGTCAAATATTGTTAAATTTTATGTAGTTTCGTTTTTAAAATCATTAATACAAAATTGCTCATATTTGAAGCACTGACATTTACAGTTGATAACTTAGAAATTGTTCAATTTAAAAGGTTTAATTTTGAAATTGTTTATTTAACAAAATTTTACATTATTCAAATTTGAAACATTTTCAGGAAAAAATGTTTAAATTTTACACACTTCTAATTTGAAGCTGTCTAGTGTAAGCATTTGAAAAACTACATACAAATATTGGGATTACGTTTTTCTACACGCAACTCTTCATACAAAAGCAGAAATCAATCAATAAATGAAATCCTTTCTTCAGTTCAGAAATTTTTGGAAAAAGGCAAATAACTTTTTATTTAGTTTTAATTAATGGAAAATCGTTAAAAAAATCGTTATTAAAATCGTTAAATAGAAAATCATTATTCATAAAAAACAAAAATTTTTTATTTAAATTGAAATTTCAGAAAAAAAACCGCAAAAAATAAGAATAGTATTTATTAATTTCATTAACAAATTATATAAACAAGTGCACAATGGTGGCGTTTATAAGGAGAACAAAAATGTTTTTTTTCTTACTCCTCATAAAATTATTTTACCAATTTTGTTTGGTAACGAAAACTTGTCATTCGATGTTATTCGTTAATTTTATAAACAAATGCATAGTATCGGTATTTATAAGGAGAAAGAAATAGTTTTTTCTTTTCATTGCCCTCAAATTATGTTGCTCAGGATGCTACGTAATGAAAATATGTAATTTGATATTATTTGTTTATTTTATGAACCAATTATATAAACAAATGGAGTGTTGGCATTTATAGGGAGAAAGAAATCCTTTTTTTTCTTAATTCTCATCAAGTTATGTTATCAATTATATTTAGTAATGGAAATTTGTCATTCGATATTACTTTTCACTTCCATAAAAAAGTTATATAAACAAATACATAGTGTCGGCATTTATATGGAGAAAGATGTTTTTTTCTATTCCCGTCATATAATATTTTTAAGGATTTTCAACAATGAAAATTTGCCATTTTATTTTATTTATTTATTTTATAAACAAATGCACAGTATCGGCATTTATAAGGAGGAAGAAATCGTTTTTATTAATTTTCATAAAATTATTTTACCAGTTATATTTTGTAACGAAAATTTGTCACTGTATATTTTTCCTCAATTTCGTAAATAAATCAAACAAAGAAATGCAAATTTAGGCATTTATATAGAGAAAGAAAGTTTTTTCTCTTAATTCTCATCAAATTATTTCACCAGTTTTCTTTAGTAACGAAAAGTTGTCATTGGATATTATTTGTTAATGTCATAAGCAAATTATATAAACGAATGCACAGTATCGGTGCTTATAAGGAGAAAGAAATAGTTTTTTCTCTTTATTTCCCTCAAATTACATTGCTAAGACTGTTAAGTAATGAAAATATTTTATTTGATATTATTTATTTATTTATTTTATAAACCAATTATATAAACAAATGCAGAGTCGGCATATATAAGAAGAAAAAAAATTCCTTTTTTTTCTAAAAAACTATATTGTTAAGGATGTTTAGTGATGAAAGTTTGTGATTTTATATATTTTTTAAAATTTTATAAACAAATGTATAGTGTCGGCATTTATAAGGAGAAAGATATCGTTTTTTCTCTTAATTCTCATTAAGTTATGTTACCAGCTATATTTAGTAATGGAAATTTGTCATTCGATATTAATTTCTACCTTCATAAACAAGTTATATAAACAAATACACAGTTTCGGCATTTATATGGAGAACGATATCGCTTTTTCTTTTTTATTTCCATTAAATTATGTTGTTAAGGATTTTTAGTAATGGAAATTTGTCATTTTATATTTTTTTCATTTTATAAACAAATTATATTAGCAAATGCACAGTATCGGCATTTATGAGGAGAAGGAAATCGTTTTTCTCTTATTTCTCATCAAATTATTTTACAAGTTACATTTATTAATGAAAATTTGTCATTTCATATCTGTTCTTAATTTTTTTAAACAAATTATATGAACAAATGCACAAATGCGGAAAAAGAAATTGTATTTTCTCCTAATTCTCATCAAATTATTTTACCAGTTATATTTAGTGATGAAAATTTGTCATTTTATATTTTTCCTTAATTTTATAAACAAATTATATGAACACATGTACAAATGCAGAAGAAAGAAATTATTTTTTCTCCTAATTCTCATCAAGTTGTTTTACCAGTATTATTTAGTACGTAACAAAAATTTGTCATTTTATTTTTTTAATTTTATGAGCAAATTAAATAAATAAATACACAGTCCAATCATCTGTAAGGAGAAAGAAAGTTTTTTTTACTTTCCCTAGCATTATATTTTTAATGATGTTTAGTAATAAAAATTTGACATGTCATATATTTCTTAATTTTATGAACAAATTATATGAACAAATGTACGAATACAGAAACTGTTTTTTCTCCTAATTCTCATCAAATTATTTCACCTGTTAATTTTAGTAATGAAAATTTGGCATTTTTTATCTTTTCTCAATTTTATAAACGAATTAAATAAACAAATGCACAGCTTAGGCACTTATATGAAGAAAAAAAGTTTTTTCGCTTCATTTCGCTAACATTAGGTTTTTAAGGATGTTTAGTAATAAAAATTTGACATTTTATAACATTTCTTAATTTTATAAACAAATTATATGAATGAATGCACAAATGCAGAGGGCAGAAATTGTTTTTTTTCTCCTCATTCTCATCAAATTATTTTACCAGTTATGTATAGTGATGGACATTTGTCATTTTATATTTTTGTTCAATTTTATAAACAAATTAAGTAAACAAATGCACAGTTTAGGCGTTTATACGGAGAAAGAAATTTTTGGTCTTAAAATCCCTAACATTATGTTCTTGAGGATGTTTACGAGTAGTAATAAACATTTTTCATCTTATGCATTTCTCAATTTCATAAACAAATTATATGAACAAGAAGAAGGAAAATTTTTTTCACCTAATTCTCATCAAATTATCTTACCAGTTACATTTAGCAATGAAAATTTGTCATTTCAATTTTTTTTCTAATTTTATAAGCAAATTAAATAAACAAATGCACAGTTTAAGTATTTATATGGAGAAAGAAAGTTTTATCTCTTCATTTCCCTAGCATTATATTTTTGAGAATGTTTGATGAAGAAATTTGTCATGTTATATATTTCTTAATTTTATAAACAAATTATATGAACAAATGCACAAATGCAGAAGAAGGAAATTGTTTTTTCCTAATTTTCATCAAATTATTTTACCAGTTATATTCAGTAATGAAAATTTGTTATTTCATATTTTTTCTTAATTTTATAAACAAATGCTTAATTTAGGCATTTATACAGAGAAAGAAAGTTTTTTCTCTTAATTTCCCTAACATTATGTAATAAAAAGTAATAAAAATTTGTCATCTTATATATTTCTTTATTGCATAAAGAAATTATACTATGAGAAGAAATGCACAAATGCAAAATTGTTTTTTCTTCTAATTCTCTCGGAATTGCATTACCAGTTACCTTTAGTAATAAAAATTTCTCATTATATATTTTTTTCTTAATTTTATAAAGAAATTCAGACCAGATCAGTCGCATCGGGTGATTGCTGGATTGGATTTAGTGAATTCTGGTCGTTCATTTTCGTCCATTCCAACGTAAAATGAGATAGCGAGGGTGAGTTCGTGAGGAGGGTGGTGGGGGTGGGGACAGCTTAAACGAATACCAGTACCGTGGCGAGTATTTAAGGGCGACTCGCGATAGTCGCGCGCCAGTTAGACGGCCGCTTCGCGTCCAAGAACTTCATTTTTTTCGGACACAATCTCTAGTCGTCAATAATCGCAAATTTTCGGGCATAATTTAAAAAACAAATAAAAATTTTCAAAGTATTTATTTACATGTTTTCAAAGAGGAATCTATTTAAGAATTTATTGTTAAGATAAAGGTTCGTTTCATTATGTGTCAATAATTTAAATATATTTTTTAAACATTTTAAATAAGTGGAATTTAAGTTATTATGAATGTTTGGTGACTTTTTTATTTATTTGATTCTATTTTGAAATAATTGTGATATATCAGTTACAAAATTAGTAATTGATGAAGAAATAAAAAAGTTAGAAATTGTGCAATGGATTATGTGAATTTAATATTGTGGTGAATATATAATTTGTTTATTGTGTATGGTTGAATATTATTATTATATTATCATTTTTTATTATTATTTTAAAATTTAGCTTCTTTTTCAAAAAGGAAATAAACTTTTTCAGCTAAAATTAATTAGTTTGATATTTATTGTTTTTTAATGTATTATTTAATGTTTGAAAAAGCCTTTCATCCATTTTTTAACTGAATAGATATTTTTTGTTATAAAAATGTTAGCAACATTTGAAATGTAACAAATTTCATATTTTTTTTTGTTTAAATTGGATAAGTTGAAACTAGTATCATTTTGGACTTGGAGTAATTGGCAACATTTTTTTTTCTTAATGAAAAGGGCTGATTCAGAAACACGTTTTCTGTAAGATAACAAAGAAAGCGAAAAAAATGTTTAGACTTCCCCGGATTGGAAATGTAAAATTTTGGAGACAATTTTTTCCATTGGATCGAAGGTTGTGAAAATGTTTTTATAAATTAAAGTTTCAAGAAATAAATAATAATACAAATTCTTTTAAAGCAATTCCTTGTTTGAGTGTCATTTTTATTCAAAATTCAAATTGTTTCATATTTGGCTAATTTCATATTCAATTTTCCCTCATGGATTTTAGTAAGTTTGGCCGGAAGCCCTTATCGAAAAGAAATTATTGCAAGTGTGCCATTTTTTCCGTTATTTTTCCTAAGGTAAAAATTGCAATCATTTTCGTACCCATGAAAAAAATCTATCACTGAAAAAAAATATTAATTGAATTAAAGAAATGTGGTATTGAATATGTTCAATTAAATATCTTTTTGATCGAAGAAAATTTTTCTTGTTTCAAGAAATAATCTTTCTTAAATGAAAAAAATCATTCTTGTTATAAAAAAAATTGTGTTCGATCAAAAAAATATTTGATTAGGAGTATTCAGTACAAAATTTCTTTTGATCCAAGTAATCTTTTTCCTTTTTTTCTTTCTTATTTTATTTATCTTCTTTATTTTTTGTTCTTCCTTTTTTCTTTTTTTTTTCTTCCTGCTATCCTTTTTCTTTTTTTCTTTTTTCTTTCATCGTCTACCTTCTATAATCTATCTTCTATCTTCTACCTTCTATCTTCTATAATTTTTTTGTCTTTTCTTTTTTGTTCTTTCTTCCTTCTTCTATCTTTTTTCTTTTCTTTCTTTATCTTTTTTCTTCTTTCTTCTAACTTTTATCTTTTATCTTTTTTTTCCTTCCATCTTCTGTCTTCTATCTTCCACCTTCCACTTTCTACCTTCAATCTTTCTTCTTTCTTTTTTCTTTTTTCTTCCTTCTTCTATCTTTTATCTTTTCTCTTATTACTTCTAGCTTTTACCTTCTGTCTTTTTTTTCTTTTTCCTTCCACCTTCCATCTTCTGTCCCCTACTTTCCACCTTCCACCTTCAATCTTTCGTCTTTCTTTTCCTTCTGTCGTCTATCTTCTATCTTCTACCTTTTATCTTCTATATTTTTTTCTTTTGCTTTTTCTTCTTTCTCCCGTCTGCTATCTCTTTTCTTTTTTCTTATTTCTTCTAGCTTTTATCTTCTATCTTTTTTTTCCTTCCATCTTCCATCTTGTATCATCCACCTTCCATCTTCGATCTTTCTTTTTTCTTCTATCGTCTATCTTCTATAATCTATCTTCTCTTTTCTACCTTCTATCTCCTATAATTTTTACTTTTCTTTTGCTTTTTCTTCTTTCTCCCGTCTGCTATCTCTTTTCTTTTTTCTTATTTCTTCTAGCTTTTATCTTCT
>JAUMHM010084878.1:0-12032 GCA_032362435.1 Melikaiella ostensackeni
CTCATATTGACACTTGCACTTTTCGCTCAACAATCAGGTTATACAGACGATTCTGTTTAAAAAATTAAACAGTGTAGACAAGACAAAACAGAATAAAATAGAATGACACAGGAGAAAATTATTAAGAGAGAGAATTTTATTTTAATTTAAAGAAGCCTTTACATTAATTGCACTGTTCGACATGATTATTTTCCTTCAAATCACTCTAGGTGATTCCTATAGGATTCATCCTGTAGATTAAGAATCCGTTGGGTAAAATACTCTAGCATGTCTAGTTTTTTGAAGAAACGGGATCGGAAGGTAAAAAAAAACGATTTTTTTGCACATTTTGAAAGCCTATAAAAGATCAATGTGACGTGTTAAAATCTTTCACATGGACTCAACTGAAAGCTTGGAAATTTCGTTTTAAACCTGTAGGGACGAAAACTGAAAAAAATCAGTAAAGGGCCATGCTTTTAGCTGAACCCATATAGAAGATTCTAACACGTGACGTTTCTTCCTTATTGGCTTCCAAAACGTATCAAAGAAGCGTTTTTTTACCTTTTGACAAGATAGACACTCAAGATAGGCGACAGGAACATTTTTTTCAATATAATCATCTTCAAGCACAAGGTTTCATCTTAATTTGAGCCCTATTACAAGTCTCTAGATCGTCAGATGTGCGACCTACATTGTTTCCGAATATTACCAAAAACGCTAATTTTCTCAAGAAGTTTCCCCTCTTTTCTCTTAACAGCGACTGATTATTGTTGAACATACTTTTTTCTCCTCTATTCAGCAACTGATAATCTAGAAATGCAATTCTCATTTTTTGATTAAATTGAGAAATCGGTTTCTAATTACCATCCAAAGTTGCAAAAATGCGCGTCACAGCCTCAAAAGGAGAGCTACCTCGTTTAATTACTCGAAACTAGTTGACTTTTTGAATCAAACGCTATTTGCTTTTATTAATTAACTAATAATTTAGAAAATGCATACTAGGTTTTCAATTAAATTAAACATTAGGTTTTACAGAACGTGTTTTGTCTCTCCTGGAAATCGTCCAAATGCGGGTTGATTCGTTTAACTCAGCCATCCTTTAGTTCTATCACACATCTAAAATTATCGATTTCTGTTACTTTTTACAGAGTTAGGATATTCAAGAATTCCCCGTGAAGAACATTCTCCTGAAAACAGTCCTCCCAGACCAACTGCTCATGTCGCTCCTGCTGCTCATGTTGCTCCTGCCAGACATGGAGAAGTCTTTCTTGAAACTGGTGAAAATGCCGTTCTTCCTGATGCTGGTCTTTTATGGAGATCGGAAAATGGTGATTATCACGCAGTAGTCCCACCTTATCGTTTGGTAGTATCAGCAGCGGATAGATGCATCATTGGGATTCTTGACCATACTGGTTATGTTCGTGGAATATATGCTTTACCGAACCCACTTGCACGTGTTAAAATATCGCACAGAAATGGCGCATTCGATATGTATATCATGGTCTGGGATGCTGAGAATTATCCTGTAGACTACCTTTTTCAAATGCCTGTTGGAGACAGAAATGGTCATTAGGCACATTATTTAGCAAAAATGTGAATCAATCTCGTTTTGTGAAACAAAGTTGTACAAAATGTAAGATAATTTTGTTTACGCTGAATGAAAGAAAATGCTTTATTACTTGACGTTACTGTATATATATTTTCTTCACTTTACACCCTCAGAAATTAGATTTTAAATTTAAACAAAATACAAGAAACACTTTCGAGAGGACATGGAGCTGGATTGAGTGATAGAAATCACTAATTCGAGGAAGGCATTACCGGGCTTTACCAGGCAGAACTACATTTTTTCTTAGTTTCATCGCTCTGGATCAATAAAATAATTTTCATTCAGTTCTTTATCGAAGGTCCTCTTTCCAAAATTGTGAATTTTCATCACAATTTTATTAGGAAACATGAGACGATTAATTTTAAATTTTTTAAGGCAAACAAAATTTTGGTGACTCGTGTTTGGGTGATTTTACACGGCAAATTATTCCGAAATCCTGAAGTCAACAGAATTATATTTCTCCTTGTGTGCTGTATCACGTAGAATGACTTGAGGAAATTGCTTTTCGCATGTTTCTGAAACCCGAAAATATCTTCAAACAAATTACGAAGTGTCTATTATTCCAGCTTCGTAGGATGACTAGCCAAACCAAACTGTGATGGCTATTCGTCCAGATTATCTTTACAGCTATTACTACCTGTACTGTAAAAAAATAATGATCATGGTAATCAATATATGTCCAAAAACTTCGATTGGTGTGTTGTGCGTTATCCGCGATCTTTGCGTTATTATCAGTTATTATGATAGGTTCGAGCCATAGAGGTTATGTTTGCACATCGATTAGTGCTATCGAAGCCATCGACTTCTGGGAAATTTCGATACGTGATCACACACACGCGAAACGTTACGGAGCAGCTTTAAGTTTGAGGAAATGAAACCGATCTATTAATGCTCAAACGAATTTTGTGATGAACTAGATAGAGTCGTTTGTCATGGAAATTAAAAATTTTGAGTATATTATTCCGTTATACCTAGTAGAAAATATTAAAATTGATTAAATTTAATAATGGTTCAAACGCGAATTTATGGAAAACTAGTTTTAATTAGTCACACCTATCTCCCCTTTCCACAAGGCCGTATGAAGCGGGGGATCACCACTACTCTGATGCTAGAACTCTTGTGGGAGGAGTCCTCAAAAAAGTTACAATTGATACGTTGTCATTATCAATACAAATAAAATAAAACGGTGCCACAAAGACATTTCAAATTGAGTGCCAGATAACAATGTCTTATCAACCATTGTTGAAATTCCGTTTATTGAGGGGTTGAAGCATTAGCCAACACCGTCAATAACATGCTTAAATTTCCAAAAATTAACGCTCTCCTTCTGAACACAACTTAAACTTTCCTGAAGCGATTTTCTCTGAGTTTACAATTTATTAATGTACTCAAATGAACATTCAAAATCAGTTTGTCTGTACTGTAAGTCTGCTGGCAAATGTTTTGTACGTAAAACTTTTTGAGCTTTTAATATACATGCTGCCTCTTCTGGGTTCAAACTCAAAACAACAGAACTGTTTTTTGCAAAATTTTTTGCATAATACGTAGCCTCACTTAGACACGTTGGCCATCGTGTTATAACAGGCTCTGGCGGCAATGGTAATTCTGGATCCATCTCGCGGAAACGTGCGATTCATCCAGGAAACTTCAAAAAAAGTTTTTTTACATTTGCAATCAAACTATTTACTGTTTCATGATGCAGACGAATTGCTTCAGCAACAAGACTGAGACCATCTACGACACACATAATATGCAACATTTTCCGAAAAGTTTTTTTTAAAATCTGCAGCAGCTTTAACCATATAAGGTGATGCATCCTTGACAAATAACAAAACTCGATCATGTTGAATATTATCAGGCCATAACAGCTGCATTGCATCGTGAAAGAGATCCGCTATAGCCACATCATTTGCTGCACCAAGTTCTTCAGAAGTTAATGAGTAACATTCTCTAGATTTAATGTCATCTCAAACACCAACAACTACATGTGCTACTTTTCCACCACAAGCATTTGTAGTTTTATCAATCGATATCCCAATATTATTATTTCCAATTTTATCGCGCATTACACTTAAGGTCTGGTCATACAATTTGGGTAGAACATTTTTTCTTAAAGTCGATTCATCAGGATCGTTTTTACCTGTATAAGTCGAAAGAAATTTCCTAACGGAAGGATTATTAATCTTTTTTGAATGAAATATCAGCTTCTAGAAACATCTCACATAGATATTTATTAAATTTATTTTGATCTTCGGTTCTATTGAAAAATTTTTTAGCCTTAGGACTTTCAAGATATGCTTCCCATAATTCTTGAGACAAATTTTCTTCTTTTCTATTATTTTGAAAATCTGCATACCTCATTTCATGCGACTTTGAACTTATATGACGCCTTAACTTCTTATTTCTTGCATGACTAATTGCAACATTACAATGTATGCAAATTGATTCCTGCCTTTCAAACAGAGGTTTATAGAAATCTTTCCATTCCTTGGCACGTTTGTTAAACAGTTCATTGTTTGAACACGTAGGAACTATATCAATAATAATATTATCCATTATCATTTTCAAGCAGCATCCATAAAACAATCTTAAACATCGAACTGCAACGAAGCATATATCAACAACCAAATAAGCCGTGCATCGAATGAGTAAAAAATTGTGGTTAGGTAGAAGGGGGGGGGGGCGCGAGGGATCGTGCGTGATTGTGCGTGCCCGACACAAGGCGTCGTATGCGCCCGGCGCGTGCGCTCCCACCACTTCCCCCCATGCGGCGGTTCTCCGCAATGAGGGAGCCGAGCCTAGGCTTTTCATACTTTAAAAATATTATTTTGAAGAACTGGAAACTTTCTCTTCTGAAACTGATTTCATTAAGGTTACACGTTTATTTAACTAACAAAATTTATATGTATGTTCGTTCCCTAAATTTATAAAATCCTGGTAAGTTCTTGAACTAGGGGGGAGTCGGGGAAAATCTTACGGTATCTCACACTGGGGTGGGAGGAGGTGAAAATTTTAGAAACACACCTTACGCAATTTGTGGATGATCCCTGAGCTTTTATTTTTAAATCTATTGGAAAATTTTCTTCATTAATGAGCAATTTGTAACTCGGCATTTTTCTTGAAATAAAACAATACTTTGTATTATGTGAACTGCTATTTTTTTTTAGAGGGCTTCCTAACAAATTTTGCAGGCGGTCCTCCACGTTTCTAGTTTCGCCACTGTATAACTTATGCGAAATAAAGAACAGACAATAAAAAGTAATGAGGGATAAGAAAAACAAAAATGAACAAGAAACAATAAATAATATAAGACGCAGACGAAATCGCCTATACCGTACCCTCAGACTTCTTTTGCAATCCAAAATCTTCTTTTCCACCCCCTTCAGACTCCGTCTACAACCCGAAAACTCCTTTCCCGACCCCTCAGACTGTTTTGAAGATCCAAAATCGCATTTTTCGTCTCTTCAGACGTCTTTTACATATCAAAAACCTGTTTTACATCCCTTCATCCTATTTTGAAAATCCGAAATTGCCTCTTTCATCCCCTGAGACTCCTTTCGCAATCCACAATCTTCTTCTTCACCCCATTAGACTTCTTCTACAACACAAAATCCCCTTTCCTATCTTCTCATACTCTTTTAAAGATCCAAAATCACCTTTTTCATCCCCTCAGAATTCTTTTACAATTCAAAATCTCCTTTCTCACCACCTCAGACTTCTTTCACAATTTGAGAACTTCTTTTCCATTCCCTCAGACTTATTGTGCAACCCAAAATTCCCTCTCACATCCACTCTAGACTCCTTTTACAACCCAGAAATCCCTTTCTCAACCCCTCAGACCCTTGAGAGAATCCAAAATCGCATTCTTCATCGACTCAGACTCCTTTCACGATTCAAAAGCCCGTTTTCCATCCCCTCAGACTCTTTTGAAAATCCAAAATTGTCTTTTTCATCCCCTGAGACACCTTTCGCAATCCAAAGTCTTCTTTTTCACCTCGTCAGACTCCTTCTACAACCAAAAATCACCTTCTCCATCCTCCCAGACTCATCTAAAGATCAAAAATCATCTTTTTTATCCCCTCAGTCTCCTTTTGCAATTCAAAATCCCCTTTCTCACCATCTCGGACTTCTTTTTCCACCTGAAAACTTCTTTCCCATTCGCTCAGACTCTTTTAAAAATCCAAAATCTCCTCTTCCATTCCCTCACACTTATTTTGCAACACAAAATCCCCTTTTCCACCCCATTTAGACCCTTTTTAAAACTCAAAAACCTTTTTTCCAACCCCTCAGACTTTTTGAAAATCCAAAATTGCATTTCTCATCTCTTCAGACTTCTTCTGCAGTTTGAAAAATCGTTTTCCATCTTGTCAGACTCTTTTGAAAATCCGAAGTCGCCTTTTGCATCTCCTTAGACTCCTTTCGCAATCCAAATTCTCCTTCTTCTCTCTATCAGACTTCTTTTACAACCCAAAAACCCCTTTTTCATGCTCCCAGACTCCTTTGAAGAATCAAAATCACCATTTATATCCCCTCAGACTCGTTTTGCAACTCCAAAATCCCCCTTCTCACCAATTCGAACTAAAGTTACAACTTGAAAACTTCTTTTTCATCCCCTCAGACTCTTTTTAAAATTCAAAATCACCTCTCCCATCCCCTTAGACTCCTTTCGCAGTCCAAAATCTCTTTTTTCAGCCCATCAGGCTTCTTTTACAACAAAAAACCCCTTTTCCATCTTCCCAGACTCTTTTGAAGATCCAAAATCACCTTTTTCTTCCCCTCGGACTCCTTTTGCAATTTAAAATCTTCTTTCCCACCACCTCAGACTCCTTTGACAACTTAGAAACTTCTTTTTCATCCCCTCAGACTCTTTTAAGAATCCAAAATCGCCTCTTCCATCCCTTCAGGCTCATTTTGCAACACAAGATCCCCTTCTCCACCCCGTTTAGACTCGTTTTAAAACCCAAAAACCACTTTTCCAATTCCTCTGGCTCATTTGAAAATCAAAAATTGCATTTCCCATCTCCTCAGACTCCTTCTACAATTTAAAAAACAGTTTTCCATTCCGTCAGACTCTTTTGAAAATCCGATTTCGCCTTTCCTGTCTACTTGGACTCCTTTCGCAATCCAAAATGTCCTTTTTCTCTCCATCAGATTTCTTCTACAACCTAAAAACCCCTTTTCCATCCTCCCAGACTCCTTTGAAGTTCCAAAATCACCATTTTCATCCCCTCAGACTCCTTTTGCAATTTTAAAATCCCCTTTCCCACCAACTCGAACATCATTTACAACTTAAAAACTTCTTTTCCATCCCCTCAGATTCTTTTTAAAATTCAAAATCACCTCTTCCATCCCCTTAGACTCCTTTCACAATCAAAAATCCCTTTTTTCACCCCATCAGGCTTCTTCTACAACAAAAAAACCCTTCTTCATCCTCCCAGACTCTTTTGAAAATCCGAAATCACCTTTTACATCCCCTTGGACTCCCCTTGCAATTCAAAATCTCCTTTCCCACCACCTCGGACTCCTTTTACAACTTAAAGACTTCTTTTTCATCTCCTCAGACTCTTTCAAAAATCCGAAATCGCCTCTTCCATCCCCTCAGGCTTATTTCGCACCACGGAACCCCCTTCGCCACCCCGTTTAGACTCCTTTTGAAACTCAAAAACCCCTTTTCCAACCCCTCAGACTCTTTTGAAAATCTGAAGTCGCATTTTTCATCTCCTCAGACTCCTTTTACAATTTAGAAATCCGTTTTCCATTCCCTCAGACTCTTTTGATAATCTCAAATTGTTTTTTTCATCCCCTTAAACTCCTTTCGCAATCCAAAATCTCCTTTTTTGCCCCATCAGGCTTCTTCTACTACACAAAAACCCCTTTTCCATCCTTCTAGACTTTTTTGAAGATCCAAAATTAGCTTTTTCATATCCTCCGTCTCCTTTTGCGATTCAAGATTCCTTTTCCCACCACCCCAGACTCATTTCACAATTCAAAAACCCGTTTTACATCCCCTCAGACTCTTTTAGAAATCCTAAATCGCCTCTTCCATCCCGTCAGGCTCATTTTGCAGCCCAAAATCCCCTTTTCCACCCACTTTAGATTCCTTATAATCAGACTTATTATACTTATCAGACTTATATCAGACTTGTTACATTATACTCCTTATTATATTAGACTCCTTATTTACAACCCGTATACCTCTTTCTCAATCCCTCAGACTCCTTTGAAAATCCAAAATTGCATTTCCCATCTCCTCAGACTTCTTTTACAATTGAAAAACTCGTTTTCCATTCCCTCAGACTGTTTCGAAAATCCGACATCGCCTTTTCCATCCCCCTAGACTCTTTTGAGGATCCAAAATCACCTTTCTCTTCCTCTCGGACTCCTTTTGCAATTCAGTATCCCCTTTCCCACCACCTCAGACTCCTTTTACGACTTTAAATCTTATTTTTCATCCCCTCAGAATCTTTTAAAAATACAAAATCGCCTCTTCAACTCCCTCAGACTTATTTTGCAATCCAAAATCTCTTTTCCCACCCCCTCACACTCTTTTTACTACCTAATAACCCCTTCTCCATTCCTCTAGAATCATTCGAAAATCCAAAATCGCCTTTTCCTCCCCCTCAGTCTCCATTTACAATTCAAAAAACCCTTTTCAATCCCCCTGACTCAATAATTTTTTTAAAGAACTGCTCATCCGTGATGTGTCTGTAATATAAATCCCTTTCAAGTCCAAGAGTTTCTACGATGTAAACAGCCGGGAGGAACTGCGTAACTCCGCTGAGGTCGGCGCCTCTCTTTCTCGGCCCCTCGATCCCTGTATCAACGAGTTGGAGGCGGCGGGTATTCTGTCTCTCCTACTCTTCGACTCCTCGCCCACGAGTGCGAGCTCGCAGACATTCTGAGAAAGACGTAAGCCGAAGTGCCTTCAATTGGAAGTTGAGTGTACCTTGCAGCGGTTTTATTCCTATCATTATGTTATTAAGCCAAATTTCTTTCGGGGTGAGCGTAACTCTTTCGGTTCTAGCGTCGTCATACTATTGAGGATCAAGGAATTTACATGGTAAGGGTGAGCAAAAGGATTCGTAGAAGCGATAAATTTTAGATTAATCTTGAAGTCGCGTGCTGCTCATCAAAATGACACACTCGTCTCACAACACTGCTCCGACACGCGTCGCTGATCAATATCTCTAGCAATCATCCCAGGTGAAGAGATGCACACAGCCGTCATACATCACGATTCACACATAAACGCTCAAACTGACCAATAGACCCATAGTAAGATCCATACTTTTTATCTCAATCATATCCACTGAGCAAAGCTCTTCACGAGGGCCCATGAGTATCCAAGACCTATCGTTCTAATTCATTCTGAATTGTTGAAATATAATTTGCGACCTTAAAAAGATCATTTATAAGCAAGAACAATTACCAAAATTCGCTTAGTTTTTATTATTGTTTATTATATGGTACTCTATTTACAAGTTCCTTATTCCAAGTTCCACATCAGGTATAACGAGGGTAAAAATGATACGATTTATGTTATACGCTAAAAAAATGTTCTGAAAATTTTATTTGCGAATGTGATCAAGAACATGAAAGCAGAAAAATTGCGGGCTTTTTTTATTCCGACTTTAGATACGTTGCAGCGTTTTATTCCGCGCGAAAATGAGATCTATGCACCGCCAGATAAATTTGATGGCTGCTTGAAACAATTGACGGCAATTTTTATCCGCCCACCGATAATTCTTACTTTTTGTCGATAGGCAGTCAACTATTCCACACATGAAATAATTATCTGATTGAGAAGTGGAAATTAATACTATTTGTATGAATGTAAGTTAAAAATATATACCTGACTCAAACAAATTTGATTAAATATATAAAACGGAAAGTTTGTGTTATAGACTTTAATTATAGTAAGCGATGGAAATTTGATATATATCAGCTGTTAGTAAGTGTTTCTCACCTTGATAAAGACCTAATCAATTTGAACAAGTGATTAAATCTAGAGAAGGCCTTTGTGTACCGGATTAATGCTAAGCGAG
Organism: Melikaiella ostensackeni; assembly: GCA_032362435.1. Taxonomy (NCBI): domain Eukaryota; kingdom Metazoa; phylum Arthropoda; class Insecta; order Hymenoptera; family Cynipidae; genus Melikaiella; species Melikaiella ostensackeni. Next base: position 9,634 of record JAUMHM010084878.1, read on the forward strand.
GACAATGCCACTGGCTGGCATCCAGTAATCGATTAGGTGGCGCCGCATATCGGTGATGTAATGCCCTGATAGTAAATATCGGAATTATCTTGTGTTCAATTAAACTTTTGGCGCTTGCCTATTAATGAATAAATTGAGTAGTGCTTATCCGTATAAGAGATTAATCACCCCTGTAGAAATATCCCTAATTGGCCCTATTAAAAGTAAGGTACTAGTCGGGGGCTAGCCGGGCTATTTTTTTAACAATGTCCCCAGTAGGAAACTGGTGCGTGGCTGATTGGGTTTGTTTTGATCGAAATTTCCAGGCGGGTTATAGTCGGGTTCTGGTCGGGCTACTCTTGTGTTAAAGTTTTCGGCAGAGTGTTATTTTATTATAATATTCCTGTCAAAATTTCCTGTAGATACATTGATTTTGCGGTATTCATTGTCAATAATTAGAGATGGATGCTGAATCGGGTTATTTTATTGTGAAAATTTTCTCTAGATACTCCGACTATTTCTTTGTTAAAACTCCTTGGTCGGTCCTGATCTTGTACTAGTCGGATTCTAGTTGGATTCTAGGCGGGCTATAACTTTGTTATGCGCTGAACTTTATTAAATTTCTTCAACCTATATATGTGTATATATATAGTATCATATAACACATTCCTACTAAATGTCAATACGGTATATACTTGTGACTTGAGTGTTAGATAATTGGAAATAACTAGACGACTAGTTTCGAATAATTTTTGTCTCTTAAATCCTATCTAAATCAGCAGTAATTAAAAAAATAATGATCACAATGATAATACACAACAATAAATTCACTTTAATCTCGATAATCATTAGTTTTTATAATTATGAGAATTGTTTTTGATACCAGTTTTGAATTGCGCGCCGACAGGGAAGACCGGCGCGAGCGCATCTCGCTACACATGACCGCAGTCAATCTTTATGCATCAACTTCAGGATCTTAGTTTCATGCGAAAACACAATCATATATTATGTGCAAACATCTTCAGACCTCTCCATCTTCAGACATCTGACCTTTAAATAGATATCTCATTTCATGTGGACATGAGTTGGTGCAAAAAAAAACATACAGACTGCAATAAGACAGAAAAATGTAGTTTTTTGAAAATTTTTACACAACTCCAAAGAATTTTGGTGTGACTTGTACTTCCACCACTTACCTACATATGTAACATTTCTAATTTGCTTAAACAACTTTTTTTCAGAGAATATAAAAAAATCACACCTTTTCTGAGTAACATGAATCAATTAGCTTATCTTGAAAATCAACACGATCGATTCACTTTGTTTTCGATTGTAGAAATGATTTTTCATTGTGAAAATGTGATTTCGACTGAAATATGGGAGGAACGTGCAGTTTTTTGCAAATTTCCCAACAAATTTCATTTCCGATATTTTTACTTTTCCTAAATGAGATGAACTAATTCGTTGAGTGACTGGACTGATTTTCGACTTGAAGTAAATAATTTATCTGACTAAGAAAAGGTGTAACTTTTTAGTATATTCATGCATTAAAATTGCCTGCTTCTATCGAAAAAATGATACTTGATCATAAGAGTTCGTCATCCATTATTGTTGTCATTTTATAATCATATAAACAAATGCTCAATGTGGACATTTAAAGGCAGGGAAACATCTTTTTTTTTCGTTTTCCTCAAATTATGTCACCAGTGATATAAGGTGATGCAAAATTGTTATTCGATTTCTTTTATCAATTTTATAAAGAATTTACAAACACAAATGCCCAGTGTGGACATTTGAAGGCGGAAAGAAATGGTTTTTTTCTCCTAATTTTCCTCAATTTATGTCGTAAGTGATGTTTAATAACATAAAATTGTCATGCGATATTCTTTATTAATTTAATAAACAAACTATATAAAAAATTGCCAACTGTGGATATTTAAAGGCGGAAAAAATCATTTTTTCTCTCAATTTTTCTTTTCAAATTATGTCGCTAGTAATGTCTAATAATGGAAAATTGTCATCCAACATTTTTTTTCAAAATTATTTTGCTCCCATTAGCGGGTTTCTTGGCCAAAAAAAAATTATTTGTTCCAAGTTTCAGTCAAATCAGTTAAGATTTACTCCTACTGCACACCCATAAGAAATGTCGAAAATTGTATTTTCTATAGTTATCAACAAAAAGAACCCAAATTTTATTTCGAAAATCTTGTGAATAACTACAAAACAAGTGGTGATATTGAAAATTCCATATTTTGACGACTGTCCAGTATTCATTGACAGTCAAAATTTCAAAAAAATCTAGGGTGAACTTCCGATTAAGGTTTACCTCCAAAATCATTCAATCTGCGTATACCTATGTATTTTGATGCGCTGATTACGAATATGATAGTGAAAATTGGCGACTAGGCGATTTTCATGGT
>JAUMHM010084879.1:0-12031 GCA_032362435.1 Melikaiella ostensackeni
TACATTTGCATCAATGTTTTGATAATTTTTGAAAGATTGTGAAAATACTAAGGTGCCGGGTTCAGAGACTATATATATATATATAAGATCCTGAGTGTTTACTCACTCGTCCCTCTGAATCCGCTTGAAACTAGATTTTAATAGCTTCCGTTACTGTGCCGACGTGACCCGAGGGCGGCACACTAACGGGAGATGAGTGTATTTTATATACTTCTTATAGTAAAGTTAGAGAAGTTAAGTCTAGCTGTACAGTGTGTGCAGTGCAACGCCAGTGCTTTTAAGTTTTGTATCTTTCTTAACTATAGTTTTGTACTGTCTTTCGCATTATTCTTTGAAACTATGGAAAATAAAAGGCACCTGCAAGAACAGGGACGATTGCGGAGCAAAAAGTTCCGCTTAATTAAAGAAGTTGGACAGGAGTGCGATGAAAGTGGGATTATGATGCCTGGGGCTCACTCTGAACACAATTTCGAAGGTAAATAATATATTAATAACGAAGCATTAAATACAATTTGATAATATCACAATATAACAAAATATATCCACCTATAATATTATACAAAAAATGTCGAATAAGTAAACGACCAAAGCATTACTTCACCTATAGGGTTCCGACTAGTTTTCCCTACTAGAGCCCGATTGGAAATAGGGAAAATTCGTCAGAGCCCCACTAAAACTCTTTCGAAATTTCTGCACGGGTTGAAAGGAAAGCAAAAGGTATTTTTCAAATATAATATATCTTTAATATATGATTTCTGGGGGCAAAAAATACCATCAAAAAATTCTACTCTACAAATCTCATTTCAGATCATTCTTGCTTTCCTGCCGATTAAATCAAAACAATTAAAATCCCTCTCATCAAAATTCCACTTCCATTTGAAAATTTGTCTTCTGTATTTCATCTTTGTCCCTCTAAACTGAAATACATATGACTTCTGGAACATCTTAACTTGATATTTCGCCCTTCAGAGTAAACAGGTTTATACTCGAATAGTGCGTCTTCTGAGAAACTCTGTCAACACTTATCCTTCCACTTGAAACACATTTGTTGGACAAATAAAATGAATATCTCGGGAGGAAACTGCAGTTTTCGGTGCAATCCTGAAGATTTCTCTTAAGGAGTAATACTCATATTGAAGTCACAAACATACGTTAGTTGTGAAGATATTTACTATTTGGTTGAATGCCAGGGAATTGGAAATCTTCCCATGATCAGAAATTGAATCCCGTCTTTGAAACCTACAAGGAGAAAAATGGATAGTCAAGTTTGGTATGTCAAAATTTAGATCGTCAGTTTGATCTTCTAGATAGTACCAGGTGCCATTCATAATTTTTTCTTCATACTCAGACAGACCATAAGTTTATAGTCTGTTTGAATATCCACAAGTGATCAGACTCACTATCAGGATGATCAGACTGACACTCTGGGATTGTTAATTTTTTTACTATCCGCAGAACAAGCCAATGAGAAGTGGCAGAATCATGATTTCTACTCAACGCTGAGCGAACACTCCCGACGCCCGAAACACATTTTCGGAGCGTCGGACGTTTAACGTCATGATTGGTCTGTTCCACAGATTTTTAATTAGTTTGAAGCACTTGTTGATATTTTTAACATGCGTGGAGAGTGAAGTAAATGGTGAGAAAATGGTAGAGTGGGGACTATGTGTTTTTTTTGTTTTTCAGCGTCAAATTCGATACTTCCAAGGGACTGAGGACAAAGACGTTATTCAGCAATCAGTGCATATTCTCAACATTCTCGACCGAAAAAGTGCTCAAAATTTTTTCATTTGTTGATACAAAAAGAAATGTTACGCATTTCATTACACATTTATATCGATTTCTAATTTTTCCAGTGTTTAAAGTGTTTTAATTCAGTGCAGTGGCGCCGTTTCCTTAGCCTCTCGTGCTCAAAGTAATATGTTATCAAAGTGTCTGTGCATGTGCAATCATGTATCATGCATCTAACACTTCAAAAGTAATAAAGAATTCTTTCAGATTTGATGGATGTTATACCAATTTTCATGTTTTGCAGGTTTTATTTGATTACACTCATCTCCCGTAACTGTGCCGCCCATTTTTGTGCCGGCTTCTCTGTCGTTCATGCTTGAATGCTTCTGTCCCCCCCTGCTTCGAGCGTCCCTTGACGCCAAATACTTAAGGTCTTCGCTCGGACAGTCAGCGCCGTATTATAAGTTATTTATATCGCGACTCTCTAGGCATATAATTTTGTACGTGTGTCGGGTTCAGAGACTATTTATGCGATCCTGAGTGTTTATTCCCTCGTCGTTCTAATCCCGGTTGAAACTAGATTTTAATAGCCCCCGTTACTGTGCACACCAGGCCCGAGGGCGGCACAGTCACGCGAGATGAGTGTATTTAAATTCCAGTCTCTCGTCTCTCTTACTCTCACGAATGTATATGTAGGTAGGAGAACGACAACATATACTAAACGTGAGTCTAATATGATTAAGTTCACAGTCCGAGATAATCAACCTAACATTCCTGGATATTCTGGTTTACAATCCAGAATCGTCTGGCTTACAATCCAGGGTCGGCAAGCTGACACTTTGGGATGGTCAAGCTGAATACCCATTTTTGACATTCCGCGGATAGTATAAGTTACACTGTGTATAGGGCTATCCTATAGTTAAACCTCCAGTATAATCAGTTTCACAATCTAGCTGATTATTTATTTTTCTTCCTGTAGGAGAATAGATTTTATAATATACATCAAGAGAATATTGGTTATGACTATGCAAGTGCTCAACTACCATGAAGTTAATGGGATTTAGTTGTAATCATGTTTCCTTAAGTACCTGCAGGAAACTTTGTAATTCTCTAAACCATGAACCTTAATAATAATGATGTACTAAAGTGATTTTTCATTAATTTTTCATTTGGTTTAGTAATAAAATCATTTCTATTTTTAAATTCAGAATTTTTTTTTGCGTGAAGATAATCTAGTTTTCCAAAAAGTAGCTTTTAACGTTGTTATTCTGTAATTCAATTTTGTGCGTTATAATTTCAGTTACAGCAAATTGTAGTTTAGAATGGAATTAAAAGATAATTTTATTGCAGATGGAGGTGTCTAATTTCTTGCTCACTGAATTAAGATTTCATTTTATTTTAAAGATAACGTGGAACATCCATATTCCTTGATTTAAGGACATGTTATACTCGCTCGATTCCTACCTTCACAGAAAATCATGGGGTTTTACTTGCATCTTGAAGTTGGATCAACGGAATTTACAGCAGACTGATAGTTGATTAAAATGATCCAGATTTAGTATCAAAATTATAATTGTTAATTCACCTTACAGCAACTTATGGCACCTTATGTTTCCATATAAATTTTTCCCTTGACGTCATCCACAAATTACATGAAGGTGTCTTTCTAAAATTTTTACCTCCTCCACAGTGTAAGATACCGTAAGTTTTGCTCTGCCCTTCCCCGACCCAAAATCTTACTAAGATTTTATAAACTTACGGAACGAACATACATATTAATCCTGTTAATAAAATGAACGTAAAACCTTAATGAAACTAGTTTTAGAAGAGAAAATTTCCAGTTTTCTAACAATATTTTTAATGTATCAAAAATGAACTTCAATTTTTTTTAGACTATTATTCTTTGGCCTATAAATCATCCAAATTCCTATTTCTTTATCGCCGGCTTCACAGTATTTCCCCTATTCCCCTTCTTTTTTTATATGCGAACTGAATTAATAGAACCTAATGAGACAATCCTACTATTTTTGTCCGAAAGTTAATACTTTTTCGTTGAAAAGTCTGCTATTATATTTTTGGTTGAGAATTATTCTTTTTTCGTTAAAAACTTTATTATTTGGTTGAAAAGTCAACAATTTCATTAGGAAGTCATCCTTTTTAGTTGAAAGTTCAACTTTTTTGTTTAAAAGTTTCTCTTTTTGGCTTGTAAATTCGACAATTTAATTGAATTCTCTTTCCTTTCTTAACTTCAAAATCTTTCCTAATGTAGAATTCATCTATTTCGTTGAGAATTTATCTTTCTGGTTTGAAAAATCATCTCTTCTCGTAGAAATTTCATCCTTTTTGGTTAAGAATGCACCTGTTTGGTAGAAAATTAATCTGTTTCGGTTCTTTTTTGATTGAATTCAGATGTTTTTCATTTAAAATTAAAATCGTTTTTAGTTAAAATATGAAATATTATATTTTTCGTTGAGAATTCGTGTTTTTTGCTTAAAAATTAAACTATTTGGTTGAAAGTTGAACTACTTTGTTGAAAATTCTTTTTTTTGTCGAAGATTCATCCTTTCAGTTAAAAGTTCATCGTTTTGGTTGGAAATTTGAGTATTATTTTCAAAATTCCTTTTTTTCGTTTAAAACTAGTTTCTCTAATTGAAAACTCAGCTCTTTCATTTTTTGTTGATAATTAACCTTGTGTAATTGAAAATATAACTATTTGGTTTAAAATTCATGTATTTTGTTGAAAATTTGTCTTTTGGGTCAAAAATTCAACTATTTCGTTGAAAATTCTTTGATTTTGGTTGAGAATTCAACTAATTTGTTTAAATTTCGTCTCTTTTGGTTAAATTCAACTTTTTATAATTCAAAATTAAAATCGTTTTTGGTTGATATAGCAACTCTTACATTTTTCATTGAGAATTCATCTTTTTTGCTTGAAAATTTAACTATTTAGTTGAAAGTTGGACTGCTTTATTAATTCCTTTTTTGTGGTTTAAGATTCATTTTTTTAGTTTAAAGTTCAACTTTTAAGTTTGAAATCGGACTATTTTGTTAAAAATTCGTTTTTTTGGCTGGGAATTTACTTTTTCAACTGAAAATCTATTCATTCTATTTCTTGTTGAAAATTATTCTTTCACATTGAAAATTCAACTATCCGGTTTAAAATTCATGTATTTTGTTGAAAATTTGTCTTTTAGGTTGAAAATTTAGTCATTTGGTTGAAAAATCATATATTTCGTTCGAAATTCGTCTTTTTTAGTAGAAAATTAAACTTCTTGGTTGAAAATTCATCTCTTGCGGTTGAAAATTTGACTATTTGGTTTAAAATTTAATTATTTTGTTGAAAAGTCATCCTTTCTGATTGAAAATTAATCTGTTTCAACTGAAGATGCAACTGTTTTGCTGAACATTCGTGTTTTTTGGTTGAATTCAACTAGTTGGTTGAAGTTTTATGATTTTAATTGAAACATTTTTTTGGTTTAGAATTTGACTATTTTGTTGAAAATTCATTTTTTCGATTGAGATTTAATTATTTTAACTGAAAATTCAATTATTTCATTTTTTGTTGAAGATTATTCTTTTGAATTGAACTTTCAACTATCTGGTTTGAAATTCATCATTTGGTTGAAATTCGACTTTTTGGTTGAAAATTCAATCCTTTGGCTGAAAAATCATATATTTCGTTCAAAATTCGTCTTTTTTAATAGAAAATTAAACTCCTTGGTTGAGAATTCATCTCTTGCTGTTAAAATCTTACCTATTTGATTCAAAATTTAATTATTTTGTTAGAAAATCATCCTTCTCAATTGAGAATCAATCTGTTTCAGTTGAAGATTCAATTATTTTTTGAACATTCGTGTTTTTCGGTGAATTCAACTAGTTGGTTGAAGTTTTATCATTTTAGTTTCAATTTCTGTTCGATAGCAGTACTCTGTAATAATTTCTTCCTTTTGAATTATTTATGCTATGAAAAATAGTATAAGTCAACTGAAAGTATATATTTCATTAAATAATATACATTTCGGAGCCATGAAGTACAGAGATAAAAGACACTAAAGTTTTCTTAACTTTTCAGTGCATATAGTATTATGCACAATTTCGTAAATTGTGTGAAACATTGAAAATAGTTATAAATAATCCTAGTTATTGTTCTCTTCAACTTTTAAGTTATCAGTGCCACATAATGTTGATATTTGAGAGTGAATGAAAATATTCTCAATATTGTTACAAGTGCTTTAATAATCCAATAACTGTCTCGTCGTTACGCTTACGAGTAACCGATAAAAGTGCAGTTTCCCAACGCGTTATCTCAGTCATCTGCACACTTGTTTCTAGTGTACAACTTTTATTACGACTTACTACGACAGTTCGACACTTTCTCAGTGAACCATTTGAGAAGCTCTTCTATCCTAAAGTAGGAATTTTATCCCAGAAAGTTCCAAAAGTGTGCTTTCTATTTTATCGATGATAAAAGAAAAGCTCAAGAATAAATCACATTCTTATGACTCCATTAATCCAACCTTTATCAGACAAGACTGTATCCAAACTTTTCATAAATGAACCTCATCTTATTGATGGTTTCAGAAAGTTATAATAGCAAAGTCTTTTTGTAAGCGATTTATTTTAACGACAGAAAACGCTATTTCGAATGGTCGTGAAATTGTCCTATTTTATGAGTTGTAAAAAGAAAAATGTTGATTTTCTTCTTCATTTATAAGGGATTCGTAGCCCCGGACCCGACCCAGGTCGGGTGTCCGTCCGTCGTATGAAAAAAGAGGAATGAGGGGAAGGGAAGTAAGCAGGGCTACGACAAACTATTGTACTCGAAAAATGTGCAAAGAGTGACTAATTTAAGCAAAAAAGTGACTAAAATTGACTACGAGTACTTTACACACACAAAATTAGATGAAATTCGATTGCAGAATTCGGGTTGAATACCAAGGTAGCAATTGCTATAATAAATTTTGCAAGTGATGTTCAGGCGAATTGTATAATTAATTTTACGAACTGTCTACCGTTACGGAATTTTCCGTAAGACCAACCCCTTTCCAGCTCGTTCAGGGCTAAAGTTACGGAATTTTTCGTAACTCCAGTCTGAGCGCTACACTTGACCGGGTTAGTTTTATGGAAAATTTCGTAACGCTAGTCAGTGCCTTAATTTTATTACAAGCTAAATGAGGACCATTACCTTTTTTTAGCCAAAATCGGTTGCGGCCTAATTTTTTTAAGTTTTGTTACTTATGCATTGATACTCAACATTTTTTTGAACTTATTGATCACATAAATCCAATAAATTCCTCCATTTTTATTTAGAAATTTTATTTACAAAATGCGAAGGCACAGGAAAATGTGACATTTATGTGCATTATAGAATAAAGAAAAAATCAAATTCTAGAATGCAAAATTGAATTGAATCAAATAAGATGTATTCAACAGTATTCAAACTACAAAAGTAACTTCAATGGGAAATAATAAACGAAAATTGTGTTTTAACAACAACTAAAACATAACCATTTTTCAGCACTTCCGTAGCCTTATTGAAAACGTTATGCTTAGTTTTTTAAAATTAAAACTGATATTGTAAGCTTCAGTTTTGCTCAGATTTTTTATAGTTGTAGCTTTTTTTTCAACTTTTCGTGCTGAAATTAAAAAATTATCGTTTCTTAATTCGACACTGGATGTTTTGTTTATTTTTGCCAATGAATAACTTGTAGGAAGAAAAATGAAAAAATAATTTAAATAATGTTTTTTTCAATGTTAACGTCAAACCTGGAGAAGGTTAATTTTACTATAATTTCAATTTTGAAGTATGTTTTATAATAATAAAGTTATAGGTATATGTTCCAAAAATGTAAGCGTCGTGTAGGTAAGTTTATAGGTTATGTTCTATATTTAGAAATATTTTATATTTCCTGTAAAAAGTTTTTTTTGTTATATAAGAAACGTTGTTTTATGTTCTTCAGATTAATGATGGGGTGGAGGTATTGTTTAACCTGAAGAGGCACCACATCGTGGTGCGAAAGCTTGTTTGAAATGAAACTAAAGGATCAGTAGATCAAAAATTAACATCTTTGTATATATAAAAATGAAAAAAATTGAGGATTTACAGTATATGTAAATCAGAATCTCATTTTATCCTCCTGGGAATTGCATTTTTAATATTTATCCAACTTCAACTTAGTCATTACCTCGTTGAAACAAGCCTCAAAATATTAATCTTTTCAGCTATTTTGAAAATTGATATTTCGGTAGGAAATATCTCAGGATCAAAGCAAAATTTTCAGGGGGAAGAAATAAAGACCTCATTTACGTATATTGTCAATTCTGAATTTTTTAGTCTTTCTCCCTATCAGTTATTCATCCGCAAAAAAGAAAAAAAACCTTCAAAGTGTGGAATTTCGAAACGAAAATTTTCATATTTCAGCATCAAAAGTTGATTGATATTAAAAGTGGGAAAAGGACTGCAACTATGAAAATTCTGACCCAGGGTATACCCTAAGCAAAATTTAGAACTGCCCAACCTGACAGTATACAAATACCTAGAAAGAAAAAGGTCTTTCCTTCCCAAATTTGTTGTACTTAATACTTTTCTCATAATTTTTCCTCGAATACTTTTCTGTTAATAATGTATGCGCTTATTCTGAAATCAATACCAATAATCGTTAATTTTAGAAATTTTGGAAAAGCTTCAATACTTAAGAAAACAATATAAAATATGAAACTGTACGAATAAGCATATAAAAATATTAGTTTCTGTGAAATATCGTTATGTTTGAGTATTTTTAGATCAATTTACATGCGATTTTTTAAAAATTTATAACAAAATTTTTACCCGGGCTGTATTTTACATACAAACAATCTTTCAGGCAGTTAGAAGCAAAAGATAAAAAACATAAAAGTCATTTTTAAGTGAAGAAACAACCATGGTTCAATGGTATTTACAAGAGACCAGAAAAACGATCGATCACCGATACAGATGATGACCAAGCCAAAAAAATCCCTTTAAAAAAAACGCATTCAATAGGAATTGCACGTAGATAAAATGTATGATAAATTTAAGGTTTTGTTCAATATTTTATAGAAATATATTTAATCATATTGATAAAAACAACTCACAATTTATTAATAACAATAATATAAATTTCCTTCGAATTTTTCATTTTATGTATAGTTTTGTAACGTGAGTAGGAGAAAAATGTTACAACTTCCCATTTTGACTTTTAGAACTGCCCATTTTAATTCACAACAGCCAGATTTGGGTAGAACTGCCCTTCACGGTATAGAGTGTTCTGAACAAAAATGAGCCTTGCGAAGTAAGTTTTAATTTTAAAAACTATACACAACGATTTTAATAAGATTATGAAAGTGCTGAAAAATAGCTATGTTTTATTTTTTGTCAAGGCACAATTTTTGCTCATTATTTCACAATAAAATTACATTTGCACGTGCTAAATAAATGCTTCAAGACTGTAGACTATGTCTGATTTGATTCAATTCAATTTTACATTGAAGAATTTGAGTTTTTCTCTATTCTATAATGCACATAATTAATGTGACATTCTTCTGTACCTTTGCATATTGAGACGAAAATGTGACTGAAAGTGACTGAAGTGACTGTGTGTCAGCCCTGGAAGTAGGGAAAAATGAGGAGTGAGGAAATGAGAGGAAGTGAGAGTAGGTGAAAGAGGGGAAGGTAAGTGAGGAAAGGGGGTGAGAAATGAGGGGAAATGGGGAGAAATAAGGGTTGGGAGAGAGAAGAAAAATAAGGGGAAGTGAGGGGCGGTTAGGGGAAGGAATGGGAAATAGGAAGAGTGGGAAAATGTGGAGAAGTGAAAGGAGATGAGGGAAAGTGAGACTAAATATTATTTTTCATCTCAATTCTACATAAGATAGGATAGGATGGATAAAAGAAGTGATAGAAGAGAGGGGGAGGGGAAGATGTGGACGACTTTATCAACGACTTAATAGGCTACGAAACCCTTTTTTTAGGCGCCGACTGCCTACCTTAACCAATTTATTTGAATTCTTTTGTAAATGATAGAAGTAATAATCAGATATAGAATTATTATTGATTAAGCATTAAATTATCGTTCCATTAAATAACGGTAAAGTAATATTTGAATTATGTACGAGTTAATTATTGGCAGTTACTGCTAAACCCGCTGGTAAATACATAAGATATTTCAAGCGCTTGTTTGATCGATTATTTGTTGCCCCTAGCTAGACACGAAACTACTTCAAAGATTGTAATTAACTTTTGGCTGTCTAGCTCATAAATCACTTTTTCTACCAAAAAGTGGTCTCACAGTGCATCTGAACCAAGTTGAAATAAAAGTTGCTCACTAATGGTTTTTTTTATTATATGGTGGTCTGTCTTCCGAAGAACATTTTAAAGAAAAAATTTGCCTGAGAGGATGAAAATTTCTTAGCAATTTTTTACTTGGTTTTTTCATTGATTATATGGTGTATGAATTATATGATAACCAACGAAAATTTAAAGATGAAAATTAAAATAAGCGATTGGGCCCTTTTTGGAAAATGTCAGTGTCAACAAAAAATTCATTAACGAAAATATTAAGTCAAATGTATTATGTTTTTTAGTCTATGAACATTTTATAATAATTAAACATAAAAACGACTTTTTGAAACAGGCCTCTGCCGATTATTTCAATTTGCGTCTTAAAATGTTCGGGAGGTGCCAAAAAATCATAACGAATTAGAAAAATCCTATTAGTGAATGTGAAGCAAAATTTACCAAGTCCTTGTAGGCAAATATGTTCATTTCGTAATAAGTAAATACAAAAATTGACTTTTCTCAAACAGGGTCTGACCGATTATTCAACTTCCTCCCTAAAATGTTCGTGGAATGCCAAAACGTGGACTACTTTCCAAGAATCAACCAACTTCCAAGGATTGGTCAAACAATTTTGCTAACTTTTCACCAACTTGAATTGGTTGGAATCGTTGAGAAAATCATTTGAGAAAATTGTATGCAAGTCGTGTAGTGTGCTAGAGTTACGTGTATTGGATCTTAAAGAGAATCACGAAAGGAGTTAAACTTATAAATCTGGCTCTATTTATATCTAAATAGTGCCCTCTGTTTCTTAATTAGTTACTTATACTTACAACTAAAATAGTTCGAAACAATTTATTTGTAAACTTTGTAAAGATTCGAATAGGATTTCTTGTTTACTATTTATTTTCTAAGCCTGAAACTGAAAGATGTCAATAGAGAAAATAATTTTTATTTTTTCGAATTTTCAGGTATTCGCAAGGAGAAACTATTTAAAAAATTAATTTGTAGTTTGCAATAACTACTGATATCAGAAGTATTGAAAAATAATTCATAATTGGTTGCATTTTTTTGAAGGAGAAAGTTATAATTTATCAAAATTTCTGAGAAAAGAAAATTATCTTTTACTAACTGACAAGTTAATATTTAGTTTAAATAATCTAAGGAATGATACAGACCTCAGAGGAATTAAAATTGTAGCAAATACGGAACTTCTCTCAACAAAAACAACCACGTGGATATTTCTGTTCGATTTTGGGTTCTAACTTTTAAATTTTATTTTAATTTACCTGAATCAAATCTACGTTACTTCTGATCACTTAGAATAAAAATCGAAAGGGCTTTACATTTTTCAAAGTTTAATAAACCCTTGAAGGGTCTATAATATTTCCTATAATATTCCTATTATCTTTTATGAAAATCAGAATCTAAGTAAATATCAAGGAAGCCACTGATCCCTAAGTTTATCAGGTTTATAAATATTTATTACTCGGAAAATAAAGGATCTATTTTACTTTATAGGTTGAACCCCCTTGTCGATATGCAAGAGAGGATGAAAAAAAGGGGATGAAAGAATAAAATGACGATGTTATCGGTTGAACGGAACGACCTCTCTCTACGACACTAAAGCTCTCGCTGAGAATTCAAATACGTCTCAAACTAAAACTACTCACTTTATTCCAAAGATAATGTTCCAGGAAGATTCTCGTACCTTACCTACTTCCGTAAGTTTCATGAATATCGTTCACGAAAAGCGGAAACGGCAAATGATTTCCGTCGCGTTGCGGGACTTTCAAATTGACACATATTTTTGAAAATTCAACTTACTTATTACAACCAAAAATGATCAGTACCCACTTTATTTGGGTGCAGTTCCGAATAGCTGAATTTTCCGATTTCATTTAAACTCCGCATACTTATGTACTTTGATGCACTGATTACGAATTTGATAGTGAAAATTGGCGACTGGGCCATCTTCATGGTGAAACCATGAAAAAACCATAAAAGTCA
>JAUMHM010084880.1:0-12031 GCA_032362435.1 Melikaiella ostensackeni
AGATATCTATTTTACTTAAATATAGTTTACAAATTTGAGGAAGTTAGCAATTTTTTAGAAATGTGTTATTGGTTTGGTTTATTACCTTCTCCTCTTTTGAAAAATGGAATAATCCGAATTTGTAGATTGGTTCTAAATCAACCCACAGAAAATTAACTTTTTCGTTAAAAAATCATATTTTGGGTTGAAAATTCAACTCTTTTGTAGATAATTCGTCTTTTTGGCTTCAAAATTCAACAATTTTGTTGAAAATTCGACTTTTTTGGTAGAACATTAATCTTCCGGGTAAAAAATTCATTTTTTTGGTTGGAATTTTAATTATTTGGTTAAAAATTCATCATTCTTGGTTGAAAGTTAAACAGCTTTATCGAAAATTCGTTTTTTTAAGATTTACCCCTTTGGTTGAAAATTTAACTTTTTGCTAGAAAATGTATGTATTTTGTTAAAAATTCAACTGTTTTGTTGAAAATTCGTCCTGCTCGATTGAAAATTAACTTTGTTGTTGAAAATTCATCTTTTCTGTTTTAAAAGTCAACTGTTTTTTAAAACGTTCGACTTTTAGGCTTGAAAACTGAACTCCTTTGTTGAAAATTCATCTACTTGGTTGAGAATAGGAACAGGGATAGGGATAGGGACATCAAATACAAGTAAGTTGTAAAAGATATTCTCAGCTCTCGGTGTTTTGGAGAAAGTTAAAATTTAAAAATAAATTCTTAGACCAGGATGACCACTGACCGGCAAACCGGGAATTAGCCGGGAATTTTCAGCACCGGGAAAAGGTTGAAAGTTAATTCTTTTTATTTGAAAAGTCTGCTATTACATTTCTGGTTCAGAATTAATCTTATTTGGTTAAAAATTCTACTATTTTGTTGAAAATTTAATTATTTTGTTGAAAATTCAATTACTTTGTTAAAAAGTCATCTCTTTTGGTCGAAAATTTAACTGTTTTGTTAAACATTCATCTTTTTAGATAGAAAATTTGTTCTTTTGGATTAAAAATTCATTTTTTGGTTGAAAAGTAATCTTCTTTGGCTGAAAATTCATCTTTCATAGTTAAAAGTTAATTCCTTTTAATTGATAAGTTTACTATTATATTTTGGGTTCAGAATTCATCTTTGTTGAAGTTTTATTTATTTCGTTTGAATATTCGATCACTTGGTTGAAGATTCATCTTCGTAGGTTGAAAATTTAACTATTTGGTAAAAAATTTAACTTTTTTTGTTGAAAATTCATCTCTTTTGCTGGATAGTTCAACTATTTGGTTGCAAATGCAACTGTTTGGTTGAGAATTCAACTATGTGGTTAAAAATTATTCTTTCTTGTTTTAAAATGAACTCTTTTTGTTGAAAATTTAGCTTCTCGGGTTTAGGAGTCAAATGTTTTCTAAAACATTCCAACTTTTTAGCCAGAAAAGTGAACTCTTTTGTTGAAAATTAGTCTTTTTGGGTTGAAAATTCATCTTTTTTGATTGAAAATTACACTTTTTTGTTGAAAATGCAATATATTTCGACTCGAAAACTTATGATATGCTACCTACAATAATGTAATTTAAAAGAATTTATTCCCCTGTTTTCTTGAAAATCGACATATTTCCTCTGTTTTGAGAATTTGGGGCTGTTAAGTCTGAAATCACTTTTACAATAATTTACATTATATATTTCACCTTGAAGTTCTAAAATGTTTAATTGTTTCAAAATATATATATAATAAAGCAATTAGTATTGAATGATTTTTATTGTAAGCGCGTGAAAGTGAACCGGGAAAAGTGTAATTTTTGACCGGGAAAACTTCTTGAACAACTTCTTGAAAATTTTGAACCAGTTATTATTTTTAGGTGCAGTAAGTGTTACACTTTGTTTCTAAATAAATTTTTCCCCGAAATTTATTCTTTAAGCTGCTGCAATTATTAATTAAAATAGTGACGTTAATTAAAAGTTAGAATTATATTATGCCATGTCCTTTTTTACATTCTCATCTCAATGAAAAGGTATTGGTTTTATGTGAAACTTGACTTTCGCGGATGTTAAAAAACGCGGAGAAAAAAAGGGATTTTACTTCGGAGTCTGTCTGTTGTTGTCATCACTGTCGTATGTGAACACGATAAATTTCGAAGGAACTATCTTATTGGATTCTCCTTTGGCATATTGTTTTAAGACGTAAAAAGAAAGGACGATTTCGTTAACCAGCCATTTCTGACCAGCTGTTCGGCTTTTATCCATCGAAAATTCTTTTTAAAAAATCAAAAATTCTATTTTCCTTATAAAATATGTACACTCGAGTTCCTACATAAAGCCCATCCGGTTTAAGAATTCCTAGAACTGATGGCCAACTGCTAGCCCAAGCAGTTTCTCAGCTCGCGGGGCGAGAGACGAGTGCTCAACCAAGCGTGAAACACCAGCAGCGTATAGACAAAGGCGCAGTGGGCGAATGCTGACGTTCGTACTCACGTTCAGAGATTGCGTAATATTAGGAAGTGGTTCACACATCCCTGACTGTTTGCGTTTCGAAGGTACTGCTTTAGTCTCAAGGCCAGTGCGAAGCAACCCCCGAAACGGAGCTTATATTGGAGCTCTAGTGTACAACAGGCCTGGGCAGGCTGGGGGAAATTTGCTCACGAAGCACATGTTGGTGTCCCCACTACCGATGCTTTTGCCTTGCTTAAGAGATCGTCGTCAGTCTGTACTACAACTACTCGTATATCCCTGAGGCCGGTATCAGTTTCAACTTCATTCAATTCCGTCTCACAGGAGAACCATTACCTTCCTTAAACCGACTAATTCAAGATCAAAGTCCTTTATTAAAGGAAAAAGGTATAAACGCTTTAAACCTACAACCTGTAAACTCTTCAAAAACGGCCCAGGGCTGAATAACCTTGAAGCAGGTATCAAAATTAAGGACCCTTTTGTCCTAGCGTAGTGCATACATATACGTATCCTCATTCTCATACGTCTCTCGGCGGTAAATTTTGCCGGAGTTGAATTTTCTAATCCGGATACTTTCTTTGCTGGTGTGAATTTTTTTAAACACAAGTTAAATAGAACGATGCTTTAACATCAATATTTTGAGTTTTGTCATTCACACGACGTTGGTTTTAATACAAGACCAAATTATGACCAAATGATTCCATTAAAAAGCAGAACGCAAAAAGGTTCACAAATCAAGAATAGACTTTCAACTATCTCCTTTCCGGCTCATTAGAGACAAATGTACAAAAAATGGACGACAAAAGGAAAATAGAAGAAGAAAAAGGAGTTTTTTGGTAAAAATAGTAAAGTATCGTACTATTTAACTAACGTTTAAAAAAATCCATGCTGGTAAAGAAACTTCGTCAACGACTAAACTTGCCCGATTCGTTAATTCACCTCCGCGGCAAAATTTGCCGGAGGTCAGAACCCGACCATCAGTTTAAATCTAGTTCGACATGCAGACCCATAACCTTCCTCAAAGATGCCTATCTCGGATAAAGATCCTTTATTCAAGGAAATAATGTTGGGCTATAATTTACGCATGCAATGAGATCGAGTACAAGCTTAGATAAAAAAAAGCTTATCAAGAACAGTTAAATTTTATAACCATGAAAATACTCTACAAAGTTATAAGAACATTTAAATGTAGTTCTTATCTTCACTGGGAATGCTTCATTACAGATTGCGTGTAGTACTAATTTTGATAAACGAAGAATTTTATCATAACGTTTTTTTTTTTGTCGCGAGTGTACTCTGAGCTTGCAACATTGTAGCAGTGTTATTGCACGTCCTTATTCTATAATGCATGACAACTGAGGTAAAGAAAGCCGCTGAAACATATTATTATTACTGTCTTTATTGTATGCTCGATTATATGCGTTTTCAGGTTTAACGATACAAAAAAATATATATAAATCTAGTCAATGAAAAAAACTAAAGAATGCAGAAAAGCATTGATAATTCGCAAACACTGTCATAGACGCTTATAAGGTATTGGCATATTTTATTCTCAATAATTAGTTTGCCAACTTTGTACCACAATGTTTAAAATTTAATCGTGCTATTCGTGTAGGCTCTTTGTATAAAACTTAATTTATTCACGAAGGACTTGCCTTTTGACCCTCCGGGCTTTCGTGAGTCGTTCTTTAGGTTACCTTTCAGTCATATTTTATCCCTCGGTTTCGGTTGGAAATGTTTGTGGTTTGCTCTTCAACAGTGGGAAGAAGATTATGCTCTTAAGAACTAATTATAGAAACTTCAAACATCAGCATTATATCTTTCAACTTAGGTTTTAAAGTTTTCTAAACTTTAAATTTTGTAATGGCGAATACTTCTAATATTTTTAAATTATAGTAGAAATTGGTTGACTTTTTCAGAAATCACAGTTTATTTTAAGCTGTAACATTTAAGTCAAACATAGATAGTTGTCAAGTGATTTCAAAATTTTGATAACATATCGTTTCGGACCAAAAAAAGCCGATTGCTTATTGAAAAATTTAGTGTTCCTTAAAGGCTTTTAAACCGGAAATTACGTCGCAAAAATTCCTATCAGAGACAAATATTGAACTGATGGAAAATCACTAACAGTAAATTATTCTTCTAAGGAACACTTATACCGAAAACAAAACACGGTAGCACCTATACATATCTTGCGTGATTTCAAACAATTTATGTACTCAGGGGTTTAAATTTGCACCATGAATAGTCATGTTACATAAATTACCAACAAGAAACAGCAAATATTGTCTTCCATTTAAAGAGACATTTTAGAGCATTTTCGTCGAATGAAGTTTATAATCAGAGATAATATATATGTTACCGTTTTAACCCGAAATCAGTTGAAAATAGTTTTAACTAGTTAAAACGTGAAAATACCAGGAGCATTTGTCAAAACGCGGAGCAACCAAATGCTTTTGTGAAAACCCGAAGAAATTTTAAATTCCATCTGATTTCGTGTTTCAACTGAAAATATCAGTTAAAACTAGATTCACTCAATTGTGCTTTTGAAAGAACTAGTTTTACCTGCACTATTCAGTGAAAGAAAGTAATAGATTTACCAACTGTGTTGAGAGCACCGCATGTGACACTTGAGAAATTCGCACATTTTATTATTTTAGGCTTCCACATGAGTGATTGGTCACAGCTCGAACCCTTTGTCCAGCTTTCCCTTTAAAAAAATACGTGTCATGTGGTTCGAGCTGTTACCAATCACTTTTATATGACCAGTCACTGACACGTATTTTTTTTTTTAAGGGAGAGCTGGAAAAGTGGTTCGAGATGTGACCAATCACTCTTCTGTGACCAGCTATTTTGTTAAAACAACTATTTCCCTACAACACCACTTGTTTCGGGTTCTCACTGAATACTACAGGTAAAACTAGTTCTTTCAAAAGCACAATTGGGTGAATCTAGTTTTAACTGGTATTTTCAGTTAAAAGACGAAATAAGATTGAATTAAAAAAATCTTCAGGTTTTTACAAAAGGACTTGGTTACTTGGCGTTTTGACTAGTTAAATCTAGTTTTGACAAATGATCGTGGTAATTTCGCGTTTTAACTAGTTAAAACTAGTTTTAACTGAATTCGGGTTCAACCGATAATATATACATATTTGCTTTTTAAGCATCTATCTATCTATACTCAGATACTTATAATATAGTCAAAAGTGAGGCGTAAAAATGACAGTTGCAAATAACAGGAAGGAACTAATGGGTTCCTTCAGTTTAACGAATAAAACGTAGCGGAAATAAAGTGTTTCACACTATGTACATCAATTTCTTCAAGGAAATATGAAGTTTCATTTTCAGTCAAAGCAAATAAATTATAAATTATTGTTCATGTACTTCTATTACGGCATCACGACATCGTGCAATGCATGTCTTCGTATAGATGTTAAATCTGGTAAAGGCTAGTAGAAGTCTTGAATAAATAAACTCAATGAACACTAATTGGCAGAAAAACAAAATCAATGATTATTCAATCCACTTTCGCAGAACCGGTTATTAATTGAACTAGGTAGCACAGGAATATATTACCCTGACAATTGAGACGACATGGTGAAATTGTTCGACAGTTTTCAACCAGAATAAAACAAATCGATAGTGTGATCTTTACGGTGGACTTCAAATTGAATCATTTTAGTCTTGTATGAAATTCAAATTTCAGACATACTGGGTAAATGGATATGTAGTTATATCAGGATTCTCAGACTGGTCCTTTAATCTTTTTGAATCCCATAAATCACAAGTTTTACACAAAATCGATGATTTATAGAATTTGGAAGCAACCATTAATTTTTTTTTTAATCTGACAAGCATTTGGGTACAATTTTACATAACAAGGAAGAATATGTCAATCAAAATGAAGATTTCAAAATTGCCGAAGAGAAAATTATGAAGCATCTGAAGTTTAATGATGAAATTGTCACCATAAAAATTCGATTGCCGAGTTCCAAAAATGTGAAAAAAAAAGGATATAGCAAATCTAAGAAATACAGCCTTTGTGTTGGAGCACACATTCAAAATAATTCAGCAAATATGAATTTTTTTTTATTATTTCTTTTTTATTATTTCTTCTACTATCTTAAAATGTCCCTAAATTCAGTATATGTTTCTTAACTGTAGTTTTCAGTGGCATATTTAGCGCCTGAAAAAAGGGGAGGGGGAGGCAATTTTAAGTGGCCGTGGCGAAAAAATAGATTAACCGACCCTGGAAGTGGCCAGCGAGATTTGCATTGTTAACCTTTTACTGAAATAGCGCACTTGCGATGGGACAGTGGATCCGAACGGCGTAGCAATGATTTTTCATCTGCCTATCTGAAAGTCAGATCACTGTTTACAGCTAAAGAATTACGTAATTCCGTCCAATAACTATTTTGAAAAGTTTTACTTTCATTCAGTCTTTTTTCGTCCGTGCGACTGATTCGTGTTTATCTGTCACTTTATTCTTTCTTAGTAATCTGCAGGTTTTTTTTGGTACCCCCTAAATCTAAATTAGTGAAAAACTACTAATTGCATAGTGAAAATTTATGGATTTGTTTAGCAGAGTGTCTACCTAACCGGGAAATCGAAAAAACTGAGAAATGACAGGGAATTTGATTCAGTGACCGGGATTTTTCGCTCGAATGTACTATAATATGCAAATTAAAAGTGGTTTCATATATTTCATTACTCTGATTCTGAGTTGGAACGATGAATTTTCTAAAAAAAATTATAATTCTAAGCTGGGACAAAGGATTTCAGTACAGAATTATAATTTTGAGTTTGGTACAGGGAATTTCAGTAATGATAATTTTGACAATTGAGGCAGGGATTTCTCGTAAAGAATTATTATTTTGGCTTTGAAACAAGAAATTTTCTAAAAGAATTATAATTCTGAGATAGAACTGGGAATTTCCGTGAAGATTTATAATTTTTTGTTAGGTTTATTTTAGAACAGGAAATTTTGTTAGGAATTATATGTAATAATTGTACTTCACTTCTCTCCCCTCTTCTAGGTCCTAGCTAAGGGTAGGTGGTCTATGACGTCTACACAAGGCCCTCAAGGCCTACGGACAGGTCAGTTTCTGTATATTTCGGTAAATAAATAAAAGTATCTTATATTCATCATAAAAAGAGTGCAATTTCACTAGACCATAATTTTTACTTTAGGACAGGGACTTTCCGTAAAGAATTATAATTTTAGCTTTGGAACAGGGAATTTCGTAAACAATTACACTCAACTCTAGATTTATGTCGGATTTCGGATATGGCTTGCGACGGCCGTGAGGCTCTTCCAAGTATTTCTTCAACGTAATTCAGGGCCGTATGCCGTAAAGTCAGGGCCGTATGAACCATTTCCAGTAGAAATACATAATATTAATTGGGTGTATTTTGTACAAATGTATATTTTTATTATCATAAAGGATGGACCTTTTTTAATAATGAAGCTCAATTAATGGAAGGGGAATTTTCCTCGTGTATTTAACAATAAATGCGAAATATGCACGTGAGTTTTCGAACTGCCCGTTTTTTGGATACGGAACTGCTTAATTCCGTTGCGCTCACTCGACCTCTCTCTCTCTCCTTGGACCCCCTCATCAACAAATACGAGCTGGCGGAAATTCTAGGAACGACTTCAATCCAGATGACTTAAATTCAGTGTTGAGTGTATAATTTCGACTTTGGGACTGGCACTTTTTTCAAAAAATTTGAATTTTGACTTTAGGACAGGGAATTTTCTGAAAGAATTATAATTTTTGTTTTAGGTTCACTTTAGAAAAGAAAATTTCGTTGAGAATTACCTACAGTTTTTACATTAGAAGAGGGAGTTTCCGTAATTTCTTAATTATAATAGAAAATCTTGTATGAATCAATATAATTCTGACTTGGAACAGGGCATTTATGGAAATGAATGTAATTTTGATTTGGAATAGAGGATTTCCGTAGAGATTTATAATTTCCACTTTGGAACAGAGAATTTCCGTAAAGAATTATAATTTTGACTTTGAGACGGAAAATTTCCGTAAAAAATATAATTTTCACCTGCGCACGTGAAACTTCCGTAAAAAATTTTAATTTTCAATGTGGAACAGGGAATTTCCATAATGAATTATAATTTAGAGTTTAAGACAGGGAATTTTCTTAAAAAATTATTATTTGGCTAGGAACAGATAATTGAAAAAACATCCCTGTTAAAATTCAGAATTATCATTATTTACAAAATTCTCTGTTCAAAATTAAGAAATCTTTAAAATCTTTTAAAATATTTAGAAATCTCTTGATATCTTTAAACATCGTATGAAATCATTCAAATCTTTTGAACTCTTTTAAATTGACCGAGAGAATACCGAGAAATAACTGGGAATTTAAAATCATGCGTCCGGTAGACACCCTGTTTAGGGTCGCATATAATTAAAAAAGAGTTACATATAGGAATGGGAAACGTGACAAATAGAAAAGTTGAATGAAAGAACACAATTGTGTAATATTTTCAATTTCATTGAAACAAGAAGAAGGCAGTATTGTGAAACTTGTAAAAGTAAATCAGCTACGTCACCTCTACCAACATACGCATTTACAAATTACTGCTTCAAAGTGGAAAAATTAGTGGCACACAGAAAAGTTTAATGAAAGAACGCGAGTGTGTAACATTTTTCAATTTTATTGAAACAATAAGAAGGCAATGTTGTGAAACTTGTAAATAGGCTGCGTCATCTATGCCAACATAACGTATTAGTAAAATTTTCACTAATTCAGATGTAAAGAGTTCATTGTAGACTCACTGTTTACACTTTTTCAGGCATTAAGTAAGAAAATATTATCACAATTCTTTCTCGTGTCGGTATTTATAACCAAAGACAATTTTTTTTTATTCACGGAAGAAGAAGAATTCCGATATAATATCGACGAAATATGCACTAGAAGATTTAGAGTTTTGAAGAGTCTTACATTGTATGTTAGGGCGGAGCGAAAAAAATGTAAATGTTATACAAAATATATTATGAAAACAGTCCTAAAAATTAATATTTTAAACTAGGATTATCCTCCGAAAACTGTTCAGCAATAAAAAATCCATTTCATCACGAATTGTTACTAAAGTTGAAAAAAGGAGATAAATCATATTTTTACCTGAGTAAATGATATTTTTTTCATTGGTCACGATTTTTTCATTGATGGAAAGGATTCTGAAAGCTTAAAATTACACCTTTAACTATCCTCCGAAAGCTACACAGCGATATACAAATTCTTATACACCGTAAATTGTCATTAAATTTAAATAAATTGTATAAAATTATTGTTTTTGACTATTTAAGATTGCTTTTTGTACATATTTTAGTTTGATATCATTAAAAAATATTTCTGAATCATTGTACTTCTAATCTGCAATTAGTAGGTGTTACTGTTATAAATTATTTATATTTTAGAAAACAGTTGACTTTTAAACCCGAAAAGATGAATTTTCAACAAATAAGGTAATTTTTAATCAAGAAAGTTGAATTTTCAACAAAAAGAAATATTTTTAACTAAGAGAGATACATTTTCAACCAAAAAAGATCAGTTTTCTACTGTAAAACTCATAAAAGATAAATTTCCAAACCATAAAGACGAATTTTCAGCCTTAAAAATTTGAATTTTCAACAAAAAAGTTATTTTCAACCAATAAAGATGAATTTTTAATGAAACAAATGACTTTCTTACCACAAAAGATGAATTTTCAACCAAATACATAATTGAATTTCCAAAAGAGAAATAATTTTGAATCAAACAGTTGCTTTCGTAACCAAAACATTGCTTTCATAACCAAACATTCAAACTTTCTAGCAAAAAAGCCGACCTTTTTAGAAGACTTAAATTTTCAACCTGAAATGTTGAATTCTTAACCAAAAAAGATGAATTGTTAACCAAAAATGACGACTTTTCTACTGTAAAAGATAAATTTTTAACAAAAGAGTTTATTTCACAGGATAAAACGTCGAATTTTTTTTAAAATGTTTGAAATTAAAACCCGAAAAGATGAATTTTCAACAAAAAAGATCATTTTGAACCAAAAAAGGTGAACTTTTGACCAAAGAATAATAAATTTCCACTAAACAGTTGCATTTATAACCAAATAGTTGAACTTTCAAGCAAAAAAGACGAATTCGTAACAAAATAGTTGAATTTTCAACTTGCAAAGATGAATTTTCAACCAGATGATTGAATTTGTAAACAAAAAGACGAATTTTTTAGAAGAGAGTTGAATTTTTAACAATAAAGTTATTTTCAACCGAGAAAGATGAATTTTTTAAGGAAAAAAGATGACTTTTCTGCCCGAAAAGATTGAATTTACAAAAAGAAAGTCAAACAAGCAGTTGAATTTACAACCAAATAGTTGAACTTCTAAACAGAAGAAACGAATTTTCAGCAAAATAGTTCAATTCTTAACAATTTGTTGAGTTTTCAACCAAATGGTTGAATTTTCAAATAATAAAGATAAAACTTTAACCAAGAAGAGTAGCATTTTTAACCAAATAGTTAAATTTTCAACGCAAGCAGATTAATTTTTTAGAAGACAGTTGCAATTTCAAACTGAAAAATTGAATTAAAAAAAATATATTTTTAATCAAGACAGATGAATTTTTAAACAAAAAAGAGTTTCATTTACAACCAGATAGTTGAGTTTTCAAGTCAAGAAGACGAATTTTTGACATGTCAATTGAATTTTCAATCAGCAAACTTGAATTTTCAACAAAAAACATATTTTTACCCAAGAAAGATGAATTTTGAACTAGAAAAGATGAGTTTTCGATTGAAAAAGACGAATTTTCAACAAAAAAGGTGAGTTTTCAAGCTAAAAAGTTGTGTACGGATTTTTTTGTGGCTTCATAGTTTTCGAAGGATAATTATAGTTGCAAATACTAATTTTAAAAACCCTGTTTCTCCATTAAAAAATGTATTTCGTACCAAAATAACTAAAAATTCTCTATTATTCGTTTTTCTTGAGCTTGATCGGGAATGCGCGAATATAAGATATATTTTTTTTATCTGTAACTTTTTGTGGTAGATCCGGATACCACACTATAACTTTTGGACCTCCTCTCAGTTTGAAAAAAAAAAAATTTGCTCCGCCCTATTGTATATCATTAACTGTCAAGTATGTAGGAAAAACATGTTTTTTTTTCATGCAGGAGGCAGTAATAGACACTTTAATGCACTTTTTGTGGGATTCTAAATTTAAATTCATGTGGGTGCGTTGTGAGTTACTAGCATCTCAGAAAACATAAATATAGTAACTGTCAAGACTCGACGGAAACAATGCTGAAAGCAACGTACGGCTTATAGTACTCGTATTAACCGATACTATTTTGCAATTAATTGTGAACAATTTTTTACTTTTGAAAGGCTAATCTTTTTATCTGCTAATTGAATTTGTTAATTAGAATTTTAAACGTTAAAAATGTAAGTTAAAGTGAAGAAAGTTCACAATATCAGTAGGCCTCAGAATTGCTCCATCACGTCAGATTTTCGAGGTATCCTAAGCTAAAAGTGCGAAAATCGTGGTTTTTGCCTATATTTGAGGTTATGTAGCATAACGATTTTAACTTTTA
>JAUMHM010084881.1:0-12029 GCA_032362435.1 Melikaiella ostensackeni
ATAGATAGATAGATAGATAGATAGATAGATAAAAGATATATATAGGAGTTGAATGTATGAAATATGAGTTGGATAAGAAAACATATGAGAGTCAATGATCTATTCGAAGGGAAATAAAAGTAAAATGCTAATTTTTAGGTGAATAATCTCAGTTCAACAATACAGGATATAATTGGAAATTGTACGGAAAAACGATTTGCTAAAATTATAAAACGTTACGGCTTGGGGAGATCAAGGTTTCTTTCTAAGTTTAGTGTTAATTTATTAAGATTCTACCTAAAAATTCAGAGTTTAATACCCATTTATATATTATTCAACCTTAATGATGATACAATTATATGATTTGACTATTTAATAAAGAACATTATAAATTTACTATACATCTAATTTATACATTATTGTTAATTTAGGAACTTAATGAGAAATGTGATCCATTGAAAATATATAAAAACTAGAAACTAGAAACTAGAAAAACTAACATTATTTAGTAATTTCATTATTTCTTAATCGTTATTTTAATAAGGTAGAATAAAAAGAAAGATTTTTCAAATTAAAACAAAGAGAGAACAATTATTCTTTAAAAGGGAGAATGTCGCTGAAATAGGCTATACGTTCGCATGATGACTCACGGCCTCATGTAATTTTCCTAGGACGTACAATAGCGGCAAAGCAAAGGTCGTCGTAGCGGCACAAGAAAGGAGCCTTGAAGAGCAGAGAAAATAAACGGATTTCAGGGGCGAAAGATTTAATGGTTCCTTTCGCTTGTCCCCCTTACGATCATCGTCGTATGTTATATCAGGGTCTACAATAAACAATAGCAATTTAGCATATTCATTTTCATCACAAGTTTTATATAACAAGTTGTTACAATTTCATGGAACAAGAATGAATATAGTGATGCAAAATGAGAATTTTTCTTTAATTTTGTTTTTGTTCTTACTTTTTCAAACTTCAAAATGGCAAGCTTTCCTCAAATTCGCAGTACTACTCATACGGCAATTTTAATCTGGATATTACGCATAATCAGTTTGCAGTATTGTACGAGATGTATACAAACTTTCACACTACCTTACTTTGGTAAAGAGTCTGAACCGGTGTTGAGAAAAAGTAGTCTCAAAGTGCACGTTCCACTGATTGTTCTAGATTGTTCGAAGCAAAATGAGTTTCTGAAACAGGTTTGAATGGACGTTCGTTTGCAATTTGAAACTGCAGACAATTTCCGCGCTAAAACTGCAGCCTACTGTCTAATTATACATGATCGTATTATTCAGTGTCAACCCATTAGCGGTGGGGTGAAGAAGTTGATTTAAGATATTTGTGGTGGTGACAGTGGGTAATTCTAATGGTGGGGCAGTGGTTTGAAAGCAGAAAGTTTCCATCTCAGTGTTCACTTTTCATCTAGACGGACTTCGTTGTGGACATGCAAAGCTTCAAGAAGCCCATCTACCAATTCGTCTTGAAGAAGTCGGCTATAATTCCTTTCCTGGAAGACGCTCAACCTGTGGTCTTCCCCTTTGAACCACCTTACTACTAGGATTCATTGCCTGCTAAATACAAGAGTGAAAATTTATGGTTGACGCGCAATTACCATGGCCTACAATGGACATCTGATGACATACCCTATGAAGGAGTAAGAGTTGTAATCCAAGGAAAAATACGTGATGCTCATGCAGTCTACATAAAAGGACTCGAGAAGAAAAATGCTTGTCCCAGTACGTGCAAAACGTGTATAGTTTGGAAGATCTATGCTGTCCCTCACTAAAAAAACTGTACAGTACAGTTTCAACGAGGTGCAATCATCACTCTCAATGCTGGAATGCAAATTGAGCAGTTTGAAATGCTCTTGCTCTCAAGACCTGGTTCATGTCTCTTCAGGATCAGCCGAATAACAGGCATTACTCTGAAAGAAGAGCCTATGACGATGATACAATCCAAAGTATTTATACCACGGATACTTCCTTGAGCAACAAAATGCATAAAGACTTTTATAACCGTCGTGAATTGATGTTTTAACTACGTTTACTTTTGTCACATCATAGGTTAAGATTTTTTCTTGTGAAATTAGGCTAAGTCTTTTTTCTTGAATAAACCGAACATTCAATTTTACATCGAGTGAAGATTTATTAAAACCCATCCAGTTAGTTAAAAACCAGTTGAGCTCATTTTAAATTTTATACTGTACCTTTCCTCTCGTCTTTAAATATTACAAACATCTTTGGGTTGAATTTCAAATCCAAATATTGCTTACTGTCGGTGGTGGACTATTACAGACGTCGTCTGGCTCTATTTTCAACGTTAGACTTTCTGCAAATATCGTTGGGTTGAAATCAAATTTCTGCGCTGGCCACACATCGTTGGGTTGCATATTTTAAAATTTCGCGCAATCTCATTTCTCTTAACACTAGATAGATAAGTATTTTACGTACATGTTAAATTTAATCTGCTTGAATTTTCGCGAACTAAAATTTAAGAACGAAATGAATAAAACGAATGAGAAAATTAAAAAGAAGGACAAGGAAATCTGAACTCTAAGACAAGGTATATGCGTCTAAAATATTAGATCGAAGTTTGTAGAAGCTTCGAAATCCCCCTAACCCATATATGTTTCTAGATTTTTCGATTACAAACAGGAACTTCCAACATTTTGGAACCTTTCAACTAGGTCGGTCTTGCAAGAACCCAACTCGTTGAACGAGCCATGAGTTCGTTCCAGCTTTCTCGAAATTTCGATCACTTTGAGTATCAGTTAAGTATAAGTTGAATATCCTATCATCTACTGCTGGTATCGACAAGTTATAATTCAGCATGGACACGAACCATTATCGACTGTCGGGAACTAAGCACAGATGTAAACCATACTTTTTTATGTTGGGTTAGGTTTTCAGAAGTAAGAGTCCCCTAGTTTATATATGTTTCTAGAATTTCCGATTGCAAACAGGGACTTCTAACATTCGGGCAATAGAGTCGAATCGATCGAAATTTCTGGAAAAAGTACATTTCTAGAAGTTGAGGGGGACTCCCCGGTAGCCACCTGTCAATGGTGAAGTTTCAAATGATGGAATGAGAAAGAAAGAAGCAAAGAATCTGGGAAGCCCAATATGGATTCATGTCAGGAATATCAAGTGCGGATCAGATATTTAGCTTGATACATATCATAGAAAAAAGTTTGAGGGTAAACAAAAGAGTTTTCTGTGCGTTGGTTGATCTGGAAAAAGGTTTCGAAAAGATAAATGGATCTAGGCTTTGGGAAGTCCTAAAAGAGTATGGAGTGAATGGTTGGATTCTAAAATCAATAAATGCAATATGTAATCATAGGAGAGTGAGTGTGAGAGTGAATGGACCACAATGCTGTATGGTAGTGAGACCTGGAAATATCAAAAAAAGGATAGGACTAACGTGAACGCAGTTGGGGATATAAGGAGTCGTAGAAACACAAGAGCGTGCATGAAGTGATGTATGGAGGATAATTGTTTATACGAAAAAAATGGTGCTAGAAGCGAAAGATATTAGATACTAATGGGCCCGCTTGAAGAAATTTCCTTAGTGGGTTAGTGTAATAGCTTTCTGAAGTTATTCACCTGAAATGATTGCTAGAGAGATTAATCAGCAATCTCTGTCGGAGCGGTGTTTAGGGAAGAGTGTGTGATTTGAATGAACAGCACGTGACTTCTATATTGACTTAAAACTAACCCTGCTCCTACACATCCCTAACTTACCTTTACCATATAAATTACTTGATCTTAGGTAGAGCAACGAGGCTAGAATAGAACGAGTTACGCTAGCCCCGTAAGGGATTTAGCTTAATGGTATCATAATAATAATAATGCTTTCATAAAAATGTTTCTGGATCAATAAGTCAGAAATTGAAATCCCATGCCTTTCAGGTAGGCAGTGATGTAACTAGAAACGTGGAGGCCCCCCAGAAAAATTTCTTAGGAGGCCCCATAAAAAAAAGAGCAGTTCATATAATACAAAGTATTGTGCTATTTTAAGGAATGACCGAGCTCTAAATTGCTCAGTAGTGAAAAACATTTTCCACAAAATTAAAAATAGAAGCTCAGGGATCTTCTACAAATTGCGTAAGATTTTCTTCTACAATTTTCACCCCTCCCCCTTGTAAGATACCGTTAGGTTTACTCTGCCCCCCCCCCTCAATCTAACTAAGATTTCATAAACTTGGTAACGAGCGTACATATAAATTTCGCTAATTGATAAGCGTCAAACCTCAATGAAATTAGTTTTAAGAGAGAAAATTTCCACTTCACTAACATAATATTTTTAAAGTTTCGAACATGAACTTCGATATTTACTCAAACTATTTTATTTAAAATTGAATTGTTTCATCGAAAATTTAACTGTTTTGTTCGAAAATTCGTCTTTTTTTGGCAAAAATTTGATGTCTTCTGGCTCAATATTCAATTAGTTGGTTGATAATTAATCCCTTTTGGGTGAGGATTCAATTATTTTGTTGAAAATTCTTCCTCTTTGGTTGGATGGATCTGTTTTTGTCAAAATTATTTTGTTGGAAATTAGTCTTCTTGGTTTTAAATTCATCTCTTCTATTGAAAATTTCATTTTGTTCTGTGAAAAATCCAACGGTTTGGTGGAAAATTATTTAATTATAGTTAAGGATTCAACTATTCTGTTAGAATTTCGTTTTTTTTTTTGGTCGAATTCAACTTCTTGAAATATAAACTATTACATTTTTCGTTGAAAATTCATGTCTTTTGGTTGAAAGTGGAACAACTTTTATAAATGATCCTGTTTTTGATTGAGGATTTATCACATCAGTTGAAAATTTATTTCTTTGATTGAAAATTGAACTATTTTGTTTAAAACATCGTTTTTTTTTTGTTCCAAATGTATCTTTTTGATTAAGAATTCAACCATTTGCCTTAAAATTCATGCATTTTGTTGGACATTAGTCTTTTTGGTAGAATATAATTTTTTTTAGTCAAAAATGCAACTGTTTGGTTAAAAATTATTTGGTTTTAGTTGAAGATTTAACTACTTCGTTAAAATTTCTTCTCTTTTGGTTAAATTCAATTTTCTATAATTTGAAAATGAAATCTTCTTTTCTAAATATCAACTGCTGAAATTTTCGTTAAGAATGCATGCCTTTTGGTTGACAGTGAAACTACTTTTTCGAAAATTCATTTTGTTTTGTTGGAGATTCATCATATTAGTTGAAAATTCATGTCTTTGGTTGAAAATTCAACTATTTTATCAAAAATTCGTTCACTTTTGGTGAAAATGTGTCTTTTAAAATGTAAAATTCAACCATTCGGATGAAAATTCATGTACTTTGTTAAAAATGATTTTTTCGGTGAATAATTGATCTTCTTTGTTGAAAATTTATTTTTTACGGTTGAAAATTCAATCACTCAGTTTGAAATTTGATTCTTTGTTAAAAAGTCATCTTTCGTGGTTGAATTTAATTATTTTAGATTCCAAATTAAAATATTTTCTGGTTGAAAAATGCAACTACTTGGTTGAAAGTGGAAACATTTTGTTAGACAATCATTTTTTCGGCTGAGGGTTTATTATTCAAATTCAGAATTCATCTTCGTGGTTGAAAATTCAACTACTTGGTTGAAAATTCAGGTCTTTTAGTTGAAAGTGGAACTACTTTGTTAAAAATTCATTTTTTGGTTGAAGTTTTCTGATTTTATTTTTTTATTCATCTTTTTGTTCCAAATTGTACTATTGTATGGAAAATTCGTTTTTGTTTTTTTTTTCAACTAAAAATTTAACTATTCCATTTCAGATTGAAAATAATAATTTTTTTTTCGATAATTCAACTACCGCCAAAGGGCATAAGCGGGATACACGAAATCTTGCAGTTTGCGAAATGTATTGCATTTTCTTTTTAAAAAACGGGTGTGGACCCTGCAGGGTAAAGTGGGGCACGCAAAATCTTTGTATTGCATGATTTCCTGTTGCTTTTTTTGAATCAAAAGCGGGGGTCCTACGTTACCCTACATCTCCCACTTAGCCCTATGTTACGGTATCTGGTTAAAAATTTAATTATTTTGATAAAAATTCAATAAACCATAGATGATTTTTCATGTTTAAACATTTTTATATTTGTCATAATTGTTTGCTCATAACAGCTAAAAGTGTTCACTTATGAGAAGACACTATTAACGAAATCACAAAAAATTCTTTTTATATAACATGTGTTCTTTTTCAATCATTCTCCTCAGAGGACTTATCAATATAATTAAGAAAAACCGATAAAGTGAAGAGTAAGATACCGATAACGATGTTTATTTTTTTCGTCAATAGAAGAAACTAGTTTGTGGAAAATTTGATTCGGAGTGTGTATAAATAACTGTAATGAGTATTGCCCGAAATTATTCATCAAATTATAAATAATGGTCGCTATCTCATGCGTCATTTTTAATTATTCCACACAGAATAAACTTCATTTGAAGGACATATTATTCTTTTTTGATATAT
This sequence comes from Melikaiella ostensackeni, assembly GCA_032362435.1. Taxonomy (NCBI): domain Eukaryota; kingdom Metazoa; phylum Arthropoda; class Insecta; order Hymenoptera; family Cynipidae; genus Melikaiella; species Melikaiella ostensackeni. The sequence goes on from JAUMHM010084881.1 coordinate 6,463, forward strand.
TTATAGTAGATAAATAATCTTAGATCTACATTCCATGGCAAAAAAATTACATTGAATTATATGGTACATATGTTATCTGAAGAAACTAGAGTAACTTGAATTGTGAAACAGAAACATCAACATAAAGTTACATCATCGTTTTATATCTGATAATGTGAAACCTGGTTCATACATTCAATAGTCTTCGAAAGAATCTTCTGTGGAATTTTTTTCTTCTTTTTCCAAAAGAAAAACTTACTTTAGCGTTACTCTTCAGGCGGGTTGCACTCGCACTTCACATTTGGGCACTAATCATAATGGAATTCATCACAAGCACGCAAAGGAGAGCCGCGCGATCCCCAGACACAATTTTGTCCGAAGTGAACCCTGCCAAGTTCGCGAGGGACGTGCGAAAAAAGGAAGTGGGAACTGCAGAAGCATCCTGCCAACGCGATAATTCATCGCAACCTTCCACCTCCTGCTGCAAAAAAACACCGACATTCGAACTTCAACCAACAACCTCTGACATAAACGAAGAAATAATACGAGAGCAGCTGCGGATCAACGCTCTCAACAATGTGGATATGAACACAGAGGAGGTGCCTGTCAACGAGCCTGAAGCAAGGACCTTCGCAAGTGAAGAGAGTCAGGTCGAACGGACATGGAAATCTTTCATGCAGGAAAAAATCACTGCCAAACCACGCAGGGGAATATATACTGTACGGAGAAGCAGACAGGATGCTCTAGTTGCAGAAATATTCGACAGCAAGGACTTGAAACCTGCGAAGAGAGCTTGTTAGCCCAATACCAGCTTGGCTGTTGACGAGAAAGAAAACAGGGAGGAGAGTGCAGCAGAGAAAATGCAAGAAGCCAAAACAAAGGGACTCGCAAAGCGGCAGAATATTCTACCTTACACTCGGAAAGAATATTTATGGGCACTAAGGCACAAAGCCCAGGAGGAAAGGAGGAGCTCAGCAGCCGCGGTAGCAGAGGATCAACATTGGAGGCCGCATCCTTCGGAAACGCCGGAAAGTTGGACGCAATACCGAGAGTGGACACCATCAGGGACTTGGCCACTCACACCGACATGAATGAGACACTACACAGATCCACTGAGCGGCGCACACCATAATAACAGGTAACATAATAGGGGATTGAAATTTTCGCTAAGGAACTACGTTTTTGTAGGATTACAATTGGCGTACCAACTACCCGAGAACGGATGCCAACAGCTGACATTCAACCACTGGTCAATCACATCAATCACTGACATTCAATCTTGACTTGCTCGATAGGGATGGTCCCTGTTTTACCAGACCGAGCCATTACCCACCCTTACCTCTTCGCTAAACTCCCCTAGGAACTTGAAACTTCTGGAAATCGAACTTTCTAGGAACCCAACCTTCTGGAAAAGTTTATGGATGAGGTCTCTAACAATTTTCTTACATCAAAGTTACTAGAATTTTCTCAACATGCAGAGCTATTACATTTGAAATTGTCTTTGTCATCAAACTTTCTGGAAGAGTGGATACAGAACATGATCTGTAAATCGAAGTTTCTAGAATGCTCGAGACATGAAAGACGCTATTTCTTTCGAAATTTTCTGCTTCGAGGTTTCTGGAAGCATTGCTTCTAACTGTTCTGTTAGTTTGATCCATTGATGTTTCCGGATGATTTGACGCTCAAGTGCATAAGTGTGATGGCGCACGCCACGTAGCAAATCAGTCCCACTATGGCAATACCGCTTCGGCTATCGGCTGGTAATTACGAATGTGATAATTAAGTTGTTTTTATTATTACAAATTAAGTAGTTTAACGTTATGCATTGCAGTAAATTTACAAATTTGAAGTTTAAAAATAATTTAAAGTTATTAAAATGAAAAAGTGATTCATCTACGTATTTCCGAGAGTGTAGAATTCCAAACATTTTCCAAATCATACACGTTTTGTATATACTGGGATGACCATTTCTTCTTTTGGAATCCTTTGACGTAGTTTGCACGAGCATCATGTCATTTTTCTCGGATCACAAGTCTTACTTTTTCATAGGGTATGTCACCAGATGTCAATTCTAGACCATGGTAATTGCACGTCAACCACGATTTTTCACTCCTTCATTTGGCAGGCAGCGAATCCCAGTAGTAGTGTAGTTCAAAGAGGTAAACCACAGGTTTGCGTCTTCCTGGAAAGAAATTATAGCCAACTCTCTGAGTTAGAACTGGTTGATAGTCTTCTTGGAACCTTGCATGTCCACAAGGAAGTCCATCTCGATAAAAACTGATCTCTGGGATGAAAAATTTCTGCTCTTAAACCATTCTCCCACCACTAGAATTACCCACCACCACCACCACAAATATCTTAAATCAACTTCTTCTCCGTACCACTAATGATTTGGCACTTAATATTACCATCATGTATAATTAGACAGTCATTTGGCTTTGAATAATCTAGAACAATCAGTGAAGCGTGCTCTTTGAATTTGCTTTTTCGCAACATCGGTTCAGACTCTTTACCAAAGTAGGTTGTGTGGAAGTTTGTATACATCTCGTACAATAGTGCGAACTGATTATGCTTATTATCCAGATTCAAATTGCTGTATGGATAGTACTGCGAATTTAAGACAAGCTTGCCATTTTAAAGTTTGAAAAAATTGAGAACAGAAGCAAAATTAAAGACAAATTTTTATTCCTCATCACTGTATCCATTCTTGTTCTATGAAATTGTAACAATTTGTTAAATAAAACTTGTAAGAAGAAAACTATGATAAATTGCCATTGTTTATTGTAGAACATTTAGATTAAAACATGTGTCAATGCAGCATGCGAACCAAGGTCACATTTGGATTATAATTACTTGAATGTTTCTTGAGGCTTATTTTTATCTATCAAACCGCGACCAAGGATGGGAATGTACAACGTGACTTGAAGTAACTATGGTTTGTCATCTTTCTTATTCGTGTTTGAAATTTGAATTCAACCATCGTTCATCAAATTAAATCAAAGAAATAGAAAACAATCAAAGGATGAGTGGAAAGATTTTTATCTCCTTAAATATAAATTTATTAATCACAAAACTTCCTATAGTATAGAAAATTTACAAAAGTTACAGTCGTTGCACACATTTCCATTCGCAGAGATTATGTAATTGTAAATAGTTTCAATAAAAAAACAATATAGATATTAATCCTTTCTTTTATTTCTCAGAACCTTTCTTCCAGTTAGTACAAGCATAGACTTAATATAAATCATTAGATTATAGTGTAGATTCAACGTTATTTCAACGTTGATTCAACAATGATTCAACTTTGGTTTAATGAAGAATAGAGTTGATTACATGTCTGATTTGTCTATTCAGCTGTCATGTGAATTACCAAAGCCCAACCACTTCTCAAAATATTCTATTTTTGCAATTCTTCAGAACCTCATCCCCCAGATAAATTTCTGGATGTTTAACATAATGAAGTTCGTTTTCACAGAATCCTCTGCCGATAGGTGCGTCATGATAGTCCCCGAGCTTGTACATCATTAGATACATTTTTACTGATACTGCTTACAATTGATGCTAAAAAGGCACAAAAAAAGTTTCATCCCCATGACTCATGTGAAATTCACCCCAGTCACCCCTAAATGTATTGAGAAATCTAAAAAATCAACCCAATTAAAAAATACGCCAGATTTTTGTTGATACTGCTTCTAATTGATATTAAAAAGGCGCACAAAAAGTTTCATCTTCATGATTCATGTGCAAATCAACCCAGTCACCCCTAAATATTTTAAGAATTTCACAAAAACATCCCAATTAAAAATACGCCAGGTTTTTCTTGAAAATGCTACTAATTGATATTAAAAACATAAACAAAAAGTTTCATACTCATGAATCGTGTGCAATTTACCCCAGTCACCCCTAAATATTTTGAGAATTCTATAAAGTAATCCCAATTGAAAATACGCCAGGTTTTTGTTGATACTGCTTCTAATTGATATTAAAAAGGCACACAAAAAGTTTCATCTTCATGAGTCATGTGCAATTCACCCCAGTCACCCCTAAATATTTTAAGAATTTCACAAAAACATCCCAATTAAAAAATACGGCAGGTTTTTTTGATACTGCTTTGAATTAAGATTAAAAAGGCACACATAAAGTTTCATCCTCATGACTCATGTGGAATTCACAGCAGTCACCACTAAATATTTTGAGAATTCTACAAAATCATCACAATTAAAAAATACGCCAACTTTTTGTTGATACTGCTGCTAAATGATACTAAGAAGGCACACAAAAAGTTTCATCCTCAAGATTCATGTACAATTCACCGCAGTCACCTGTAAATATTTTGAGAATTCCACAAAATCATCACAATTAAAAAATACGCCAGGTTTTTGTTGATACTGCTTCTAGTTGATATTTAAAAGGCACACAAAAAGTTTCATCCTCATGACTCATGTGCATTTCAGCCCAGTCACCCTTAAATATTTTGAGAAATTCACAAAATCATCCGAATTAAAAAATACACCAGGTTTTTACTGATAATGTATCTTTTTGGAATGAATATTCAACTATTTGGTTTGAAAACCGTGTATTTCCTTAAAAGTTCATCATTTTAGAAGAAAATTATTCTTCTTGGTTGGAAATTCGTATATTTCGCTGAAGTTTTGAGTTCCTTAGTGGAAAATAATCTTTTCGGTTGAAAATTCATTTTTGACAGTTAAAAATTTAATCATTTTGTTAAAAAGGCATCCTTTCTGATTGGAAATTAACCGGCTCCAGTTAAAGATTCAACCATTTTCTTGAAAATTCGTCTCTCTTGGTTGAATTCAATTATTTTAGATTCAAAATTTTAATCTCTTTCTGGTTAGAATATAAACTATTACATTTTTCCTTAAGAATTCATCTTTATTGAATGAAATTTCAACTACTTGGTTGAAAGTGGAACTACTATGTTAAGAATCAGGGCCGATTCAAGGAAGATTGGCGCCCTAGGCGGACGAATAATTTCTCCCGCCCCCCGCCGTCCATATATAAATTGTTATTGGATGATCGAAAAAAATTGGACAAGAAATAGTTTTAATGTGGATATCGAACTTTATCCGAATGTCATTGGAGTGATTTTGATGATTTTTGATCATATTTATTATGAATTTGCAATAAAAAAATACATATCTTATCGTATTATATACGTATTTTTCTTATCTCGTGTCACGAGTTGGCGCCCTCGGGTTTGGCGCTCTAGGCGGTTGCTTAGTTCGCTTATACTATATGGTAGAGCCGCCCCTTGCAAACTTAAAAAACGCTAAAAAGCTACCTGGCAATATCGGGAAAGTTTTTCCACTGGATGGAAGTTTCAGGCATCACTCGCCAAATCAAAAACATAAGCTCTTATATAAAAGTTTTTTCTTATGGACTTACTCGAGCAAAATCATATACATAAATCTATTTATGTTCTAAAATTCTAGATATTCGATCAGAAGACTCATAAAAGTGTAGAAGTTTCTTTCTAAAAGTAGAAAAAATTAATGAATCGAAAACTCACCACCGATTAATATATAATAGTTTATTTTGTAATGCAATTCAACTTAATGGCAACCCAT
>JAUMHM010084882.1:0-12029 GCA_032362435.1 Melikaiella ostensackeni
AGCCAACATAGCCGTCGAAGTCATGAGAGAAAAGCTCAAGCCCTACCGCGACGACAACGCGAGAACACCTCCGGTAGTATTATTATTATTATTATTTATTATTATTTATTTTTTATTTATATTTATTTATTTATTTTTTATTATTTATATATATTATTTATTATTATTATTATTATTATTATTATTATTATTATTACGCTTATCCATTTACTTCAGGATGCCACAAATATATGCATTTTTGTGATACATCCATCACTGCTCTGTTCTTGCAACTATTCCCATGGTTCTTATATAATTAGTTTACATGTTACCACATCCACTTCTATGGTTGGCTCAACCATACCTTTTTCTTGTCACATCAATATCATACGTGTGCAGAAATTCAAAAGAAGATACTGGAATGAACAGACTCAGCATAGGCTACGAAAACATCTAGATTTTGGACACCATTCAAACAACACAAGAATCACAAAAGCAGAATATGCAACAAAGATCTATGCAGAGGCACAGGAACTGACTCCGAGATCCACGGCAAAAGAGCTAGTATATAAACTAGCTAAACTCTTCGAGGATGAAGTGAAATACGCAATCATAGGTTGAGGAATCAGCGAATACGAACAGCTGATACAATTTCTCGAAGACTTCGATAACCTGGTAGAACCAACACAACCCATAGAAGACCAGGAATGGAGACATCGAAGGAATGAACCAAGGCAAGGAGAGTGCATAGAAACCCCGCATAAACAGCTATGGCAAAAGAGCTAGTATATAAACTAGCTAGACACTTCGGCGATGAAGTGAAATACGCAATCATAGGTCGAGGTATCAGCGAATACGAACAGCTGATAAAATTGCTCGAAGACTTCGATAGCCTGGTACAACCAACACAACCCATAGAAGACTAGGAATGGAGACATCAAAGGAATCAATCAAGACAAGGAGAGAGCATTGGAAGAGCCCAACGCAAACCTACTGAATAAGGCATATGGAAATGGAGATGGAGAAAGAACATGAGAAGCACTCTCAGGTAACTAAAACCGCAAATGAGGGTCAGGGAAACTAGGTAAGGCCACGCCTTCAAGTAAAATCGCAGAACAAGGCGTGGCGGTAGAAACTATTATCTACAACAATGTACTCGACAAAATCTATGAAGAAGCGCCAAGAGGACGATCCAAATGCTACACAACCAAGCTATAAGTAGGCGGCATACTGGTTAAAGCACTAGTAGATACACGGGCAGAAGTTACCTGTATATCCGAAAACTTTATAAAACAAAATGAAGAAAGGTTCAGTGCTTTCCCAATGCTCTCTCTCAGTGGCGTGGCCCTTGCAGGACCCATGAATGGCCAGACAACGCGACGGAACAAACAAATATACGCTGACGTTCAACTACCTAGTCAAACGATCCAGGTAACGTTTGTGGTCGTCCCTCTTCTAACATGAACGTGCATCATAGGTATTGTCATTCTAGACCAATTAAAAGCAAAAATCAATCTAGACAACAAAACACCAATTTTTCCATATCTACAAGGAGAACCCTCAATGCTAATTGAAAAGGATGGTGAAAAAGAACCGTTAGAACAATGGAACATCGGAGAGAAAAAAAATCTATTGGACGAGAAGGAGGATTTAAATAAAGAAGCCAGCAAATCAAACGAACCCTCAAGAAGAGAAATAATAAGAGAGGACATAAGAAAAAAATAGAAGAAAACGAAGAGATGCAGAACGATGAAAAAACAGCACTAATAAATTTGCTATTGAGTTACAAAGAAATTTTTAGAGAAAGAACAAGACTGCTCACATCATATCAACATATACTTAAATTAAAAGAAAAGATACCGCGTTTATGTTGAGAAGCTACCCAATACCTATGGCGTACCGTGAGAAGGCTGAAGAAGAGATGCAAAGAATGTTAGTCCTGGGCGTAATACAAAGGTCCAATAGCCCTCATTTAAGTCCGATAGTACCAGTCATCAAAAAGGATGGATCAGAAGGGCTTTGTTTAGATGCACGCAAGCTAAACGAGGTCCTAATTGAGGATTGGAACTGTCCGAAACCGGCAGAGACATTGTTCCAGAGGAGCAGGGGAACAAAGGTCCACATTGTCCACAATGTCCACATTGGACATGACCATGAGCTTCTGGTAGATTCTCCTACACGAGGATTCACGGCAGTATACCGCCTTTCAACACCGAAGGAAGACATATGCGTTTAAAGTGGTACCTTTTGGCCTCAAAACTAGTACAGCGGCTTTAGTGCGAGGTTTGGACTGCGCATTAAGGGAAGTAAGGGCGAATACCAATTCATTTGTCGATAATACCCTCATAATCTCTGATTCTAATCAACAAAATTTGCACCATTCAGAACAAGTGCTACGTTAACTCAGGGACAAAAATTTAACACTCAATCTGACAAAGTCTAATTTTTCTCAACGAGAGACCAAGTTTTTAGGCTTCATTGTAACCACACAAGGCATCAAACTGGACCCGGAAGAAATACGCATCATCAAGGACTTTCCGGCACCCAAGAATGCAAAACAATTGAGAGGATTTTTGGGGTTAATAAATTCTTACTCCAAATTTAACCTCCAACATGCCGAGAAGACAGTGCCTCTCCTCGATCTGATTAGGAGACGGGTGAAATGGAAATACAACAATAATAAACAAAAAAGTTTCGGAGGGATGAAAGAACTGTTTTGTGAAAACATTCTTTTATACTTTCCAGACCCAAGAAAGGCCTACTACCTAGAAATGGATGCAAGCGGCTACGCACTGGAAGCCGTGCTGTACCAACTAGACGAAAAAGAACAAAAAGAGATCACCACACCAGCCAGCAGAACTTGTCGCTTTGTAAACGCCCATCTGACGAGGTGGATCCTGGCGATCCAGGATCACGATCTCCAGATAGAGCACATCCCAGGCAAAAACAATGTGGTAGCAGACATCCTAAGTCGTATTGATGAAAGAGGTACCCATCAACGGAACAGAAGAGAAATGAAACTCACAGTGAATGAGCTTAAATACCAAGGAAGCCCTGAAACGAAACAGAAACTCTCACGCCTACAATACTATCAACAGACAGACCCTAAAATCCAGAGGCTCATAACTCATCTAAAGTAACGGAAGGGAGATGCTGAGAAGAGATACGAAATACGGAAGGGAATCTTACATCACAAAGGAAATGCGAAAAGTCATATTTATGTCCCAGCAGGTCTAGTGAACCTTTTAGTTGAAGAATGCCATCTATCTTTTGGCCACGAGGGGCCACAACGAATGCTATGCATTCTCAGAGGAAGGTTTTACTATCCTAAACTGGCCAAAATCACCCGACGCCTCATTGGCATCTGTGACTCATGCCAGAAAAATAAAATCTCAACGACCGCCTCACAAGCCCTACAGGAACCGGTATTGCCAACAAAGCCTTTAGGAGATAGTATCTCTAGACTTCTTCGGGCCGCTCACCACTACTACCTACGGATATACACACATTTTAGTCGTTATAGATACCTTCACCAAATACAATAAACTATATCCTTTGAGGGAAGCAAAGACACAGGCCGCGCCTCAATGTATAGAACACTTTATCGAAACAGTGGGTAAGTCTAAAAGAATAATTTCAGATCGAGGCACGCAATTTACCAGTGGAAGGTGGAGACAGGTACTAATGGAAAAGAAGATAAAAATGACATTAACCTCAATAAGACACCCACAGGCCAATATGGTCAAATTAGTAATTAGGGAGTTGGCACGACTCTTCAGAACTCTTTCAACCCCCGACCAGCATGGCTCATGGTATTCGCAGATCGAAAACATCGAGACGATCTTGAACGAGTCATACCATGAGACAATAGGGACGACACCATATGAAGCATTAAGAAACAAAAGACCAATGAGGTGGTGGGAAGAGCTAGTGCCACCCGAGTCAAAGAAAAAAAGGACAGATCATAGAACACATATGATGATAATCAGGAATCGGTTAAAACAAAAACAAGGGAAACAGATACAACGACTAAATAGAGACAAAAAGGAGATCGAATTTAAAACAGGTGATTATGTGCTTGCACGAGCCTGCAATGTGTCGAACACCATCACCGGCACTATATCAAAGTTCTTAGCATTGTACGAGGGCCCTTACACCGTAAAGGAGAAAGTTTCAAGGAATGTTTATCTCCTACAGCATCCGTCCACGGGAAAGGAGAGGGGCCAGCACCATGCTAAGGACCTGAAGTAATACGTACAGCAGACAATGGAAGGGATTAGGCAGGCAAGGCACGAACTGCAAGCCAGCGTGAGCGTCAGTTCGTGACGAGCAAGCACACGAAAAGCTACCCGTGTGGAACATTTTCATGGCAGTCTGAAATCATGCATCACCTGTACAGTTTTTCTCATGCCCCACTGTATATAGTAATACTATACTGGTCCGGGCTTGGCACTGTGTTGTTTTGATATGGTTGAATCTTTTTCAAGTGAGACTGTGTAGTCGCTCCACAGAATTAAGAGACAATTGCGATACAGTAAATATGTCAAAAACTTATCTGGACACTAGATAGTATGACACTTTGGACGTATAAAATGAAATAAAAATATAATTTCAATAATGTTTACATAAAATCATTAAAAAACATTCATCAGAAAATTGTATTTTTTACTTAAATTTTTCGATTAATGAAGTATGTCTGAGATATAAATGAAACCGGAATAGTTGTCGTTTTTATTTTCGGGTTAGAATTTGGATCCTTAAATTATAATGAATTGTGTTGATTTTGTGTTTAGTGAAAAAAATCAATCCCATTTATTTGTATTTAACGTAGATACCAAAATACATTTAAGAGCTAATTAATGATAAACAACATTCGTTTGGTTTCCTTTTAAATATACAGCAATAGCTGTACAATAAATATACAGCATGCAATAATATATACAAAAATATGGAATTGTCTCTATGATTTTATTCGATGTAAATTACCATATCTCATATTCGAAGTGCGGCTATTTAGTTCCTGTCGCTGTGGCTGTGAGCTTTTTTGAATTAGGAGTTTAATTATCGCGCATGATCGTGCAGTCGTGATCTGTCAGCAAGCACTTAATGCTAAAGCTGTTTTACATACCACGGAATGAAATAGTATTGACCCTTAACATTCATAGTCATGTAAGTATTATTACATTTATTATTGTCAGAAAATCATTCGTGAAATAGTTTCTTATTTTAGTATATGTATGTAAACGAATCTAATTTTCGAACCACAAAATTCGATGAGAATTGGAGCGAGAAATATTTATAAAGTAATTGATTAATAAACAAGATTCTGTTTTTTCAATATATGCCTAGAAATATAAAGTTGCTATCTATTATTATGTTTATTCATTTTTAATATATGATATTAGTATTTAATTTCTGTGGAGTGTGGTCGCAGTTTCGCAGCTATTTGTCAGCAATAAATTATCCAAAATATTATTTTATAATAGCATTGATCCTCAATACTCATTTTAATGTGAGTATTAATTTATTCGTCATTGTTAGAAAATTATTCGTGAAAGAGTTTTTTATTTAGATATATTTATGGAATCGAAAATAATTTTCTAACCTCGAAATTCGATGAGAATTGGAGCAAGAAATATTTATAAAGTAATTGATGTTATGTTGTATTGAGTATATTTTATTATTTATTCCGTTGTGTATGAACTTTTTTGATTTAATGTTTTGCTATACAAATATTTAAACTTTTCAAATTCATTTGAATTATCATCCAACATCAATATGAATTTATTCTTTAAATGAGATATTTAAAGCAACATCGCAGTTAGGCAGTCCTTAAATTTTTTAAACTTTATTTATGGTATTTTTTCACAGTATGAGTGATTCTTGGTGCTAATTAGTTTCTCAGTATGAAAATTCACGTCTCGACATATACCAAATAAAATGGACAATAGTAGTCGCAAACGGAAGCTTAGAGCAGTATCAGCTCGAAAGAGGAAATATAGAGCGCTGGCAAAAGCTGCTAATTCACGCAATGTACAAGCTTCCAGTACAAGCAGTTCAGACTCAGAAGGCAAAACATTATTTCTCAATAATAAATATCATTTTTTTGTCATAAATTTGAGTAAATCCACTTACTCTCATTCAAAACGATTTATGAGTTTAATTAATAAATAAATTTATAATAATGATTATAATTTATCTTTAGTAACAAGAAACTCAAATTTAAGGAGAAGAATGAATTTCGTATGCAAAAAAAAATTTGTGTTTTTAAAAACTAATTCTTTTTAAATTCTTATTACACTTCCTCCTGGAAATCAATTTCTTGACTTTGCAGAATGGAGGTCAATCCTTGGAGACGATGATACTGAAGTTCTCCACGAAAACAACGTGAATTTGGATCCTAATGAACGACAACAACCTCATTCTGGAAGTGAAAATGTGTCCTCTCCACATAGTTCAAATCCAGGAGATGCAATATGGAACGCGAATGATACAGAAGGTGAAGAAGGCAGTACCGATAACGCCCATGAGAGCTCTAATGATGAAGAATCTGAGGCAGAAAATGAAGACCATAGGGATATGGAACGTATACGCACTTGGTCAATGGGAAATAAAATATATCAGGCGTATATTGATGAATTGCTGCTAATCTTGAGAGCAAGATTTTTACCTGATTTGCCAAAAATGCAAAAACATTTTTAAGCACATCGAGTGCAAAGTACACCATTGAACGAATGGAAGGAGGCTATGGTACTGAAGGAGAGTTTGTTTATTTAGGAATAAAAAAAGGTTTGGAGAATTGCATTGATCCTGCAGTTCATACAAGTGATGTGATAGAGTTGAAATTCTTTGTAGATGGTCTTCCAGCGAACCAATCAGGTGACGATGATCAATTTTGGCCTCATCTATGCCAAGTCCACTTCAACTCGGATATTTACGAACCATTCGCAATTTCGATTTTTTGTGGGAAATCTAAACCGGAGGGTACCAATGTATATTTTGAAAAATATGTTTAAGAATTGAATGAACTATTGAGAGACGGTATTATTATATCCGAAAAGCAGTATACTGTACGCGTGTAATGTTTCGTTTTTGACACTCCTGCGAGAGCATTATGTAAAAATATAGCCTATCATGGAGCTAAAAATGCTTGCGAAATGTGTACCGTGGATGGTAGAAGAGAAGATTCGCGTAGGACTGTTTATCTATCCACGAATTGCCCAGAACGATCAGACGAAACTTCTAGAATCAAGAGCAACCAGATCATCATAATAGACGGACGCACTTACTTCAATTATTACCTGCAATCGATATGATATTTTCTTTTGTCTTAGATTTTATGCACTTGTGTTGTCTGGGAATCATGAAGAAGTTGATTGAATCGTAGCTTTCTGGCGACTTAAATATGAGATTAGGTCCTGGAATAAAAGATGTGCTTTCAGATCGGATGGAACTTCTGAAATCACAAGTCACTCGTGAATTTTGAAGAAAACCAAAGTCGACAAAAAAGTCTGAAAATTGGAAAACCACAGAATTCCGTTTTTTCACGTTATACTGTGGACCAATCGTATTAATAAATTTACTACCACAGAGGCTGTATAAGCATTTTCTACTTTTCCATGTAGCTTGTGGAATACCGTGTTCCGATAAACTCTGTATCATGTGGAATGCATACGCTAGAGAATATCTCCGAAGTTTCTTCGAAGGCTTGAAACTTTTTTATGGAGATATATCACAAGCGCTGAGTGCTCATAATTTGATTCACTTAGCAGATGACGTTTTGAAGTTGGGATGCAGCCTGAGCAGAATTTCAGATTTCGTGTTCGAGAGTTTTCTAGGAAAAATAAAAAGAGCAATAAGAACACCGTACAGACTGCTAGCTCAGATATGCAGAAGACTGCTCGAAGAAGAGACGATGGTGGATGAAAAACCCAGGATGCCTCCAAGTTTACAAATTAAAAAAAAGACATCATTTTAAGAGTTAAATGCAAAGAATTCACTATTTGTACCAAAAATGCTGCCAACACAGTTCTATTATCTAATAATGAGATTTTTGAAATAGTGAAAATAGTTGGAACTGTGGAAAATATGGAAATACAAGGATTTATCTATAGAAAAAAAGGATCGATATTTTTGTATTCTTTCGATTCTTCAATGCTCGACATGTTTGAAATGAATGGACAACCGTTAGGTGGATTAAAAACGTTTCCTGTAACATCAATTAGAACAAAACTCGTAAAAGTGTCTATCACAAAAAGAGCGGAGAGAAGTAAACACTTCTATGCCGTACCACTTCTTCATCACGATAAATAAATAATAATAAATAATGAATGAATATTGGTACCTGAATATTTGATAATAATCAATTATCTTTTATCGACCCTGGAATCAAATTCTAACTTCAAAATTCGATTTACTAGAAAACTATTGATGATCGAAAAATATTTCAAAAATGATGCCAACTTTGCGAATCTTGTTAATTGTGTAGTGCTGAATATGTCGGCAGCAATGATGAGACGCCATGAAATTGACAATCGTTGAAAGTTTCTTGATCAGATTATAGGTACGTGCTAATGAGTGCTAGCTAAATAAATAATAAATAAATAAGAACCAGTGATCTTCAGTGTTTGCACTATACTTAATAGGTAAGTGTGAATAATGGTTATAATAGCTTGCAAAATAGTCAAGCATATATAACCTCAAAGAAACTTTCATTTATTCACGCTTGTCCATATTGAGAAAATCCTAGAGGAAATAATGGTGTTATTCTCCAACAAGGAAAACACGAGTAAATCCGCGAGAACTTTCGAATTCCTTAAGGAAATCCGCGAGTCAGAGAATCAATCCTCGCTAAATTCCTCAAGAAATTGGGAAATTCCTGCGGATTTCTTCGTGTTTTCCTCGTTCGAAAATAACACGAGGATTTCCTCGAAGATTTTTTCGATAGTGTGTGCGCATCCTGCGTGTCTGTGTACGTTTATATCATATAAAAACTCGTATTTATTCACAGCAAAAAATCCTGTTTTTTTTAGATATATAACGTACAAGAAATTTGTTTCAAAACATTAATTATTAGTGCACAATACTTTTGAGATAATCAGATCTTTTATGTACACTGAAGAAATTTCTAAATAGGTTACCCAAAATGTTGGGTTGAATATGCCCTTAGTATTTTTTCTGGTTAGTTGCTCACTGGAGTGAGCAAAGATTGAAATATATCTAACCTTTGCCGCAATGTCCAAATGTGTCGGTCAATATTCATTATAAAATAATGACCTTTTTTTTCTTCTGTCAACTCTACGCTGCAACACTCACTGTCCTTTTACATTCATTAATATTTTTCTAAATTTTTTCGGTTCTATTTTCACTTTTATTTTTAAATATGAGAAAAAATTTCGATCTCAGGGCTGATTTGATTTTTTGTCGAAATATCACATGCACTTTATTAATATTTCTTTTTCCTCACTTATAATTGCGAATGAGAAAGGTTTTGAAACAAGTTTGCGAAATACATGTTCAAAACATGTCTTAGCGATATGTCGAAAATTCAAGATGTGGATGATGAGCAAACTTACCCTTACGAATTGGTTGAATTGGTTTCGTTTCCGGGGTATGAGGATAAAAATGGAAAACTTCTTATCGATATCGTTCTGTGCTCGTGGATTTCATTCAAACAAAATAAGTTGAAACGTGTCACCAAATATCCGTCACCTCCATATGACAGGAATACTCGCAGGAAATTCAATAAATTGCTCAAAAATTTTGGAAGCGCTCCCAATCACTAGGCTGAATACGAAGTAGATTTTAAAGGCCGTGCCAGTATGTAACATATACTTAAATTATATTTTAATTCAGATTCTGACAAAGGCTAAATTATTTTATAAAAATTTGGTTGTAGAAAGCTTGCACGAAGCGCAAATTAGACTAAATAAACTGAAAATTAATGAACACGCTTACACAACTGACACCGATACTACAGGGGCACAAAAGGCAGAAATTTCCAAACAGTGATATCGAGCTCCAAACCTGCAAGTGAGTTTGCAAGAGGAAGAAGACATTCTCAAAGTGTCAAAACCTTTTGGAAATCTCGACATCGGTGAAGAAGACTTGTCAAGTATTGGCAAGAATATTGAATGACATTAGTGAAGTTACAATCTATCAAAAATTATTTCCTTCCGTTATTGAAGATATTTTTGACATCACTGTTTTTGCTTTATATTTAATTTATAGAAGATATTTGTAACATAAGTGTTCTTTCTTTATAGGTTCTGACAGATTTGCAAGCAGCGATGAATCTATTTCATCACAGAAAGGAAAAGACATCAGAAAACGAAAATCGACTATCCTTCCACAAATCATAAAAATTGATATAGACAAAAATTCTTTTTAGTTGCAAAAAATAATGGATTAAACTTTTTCTGCATCCAATGTTGTGACTAATTTTCATAACTCTTTTTGTCAACAGGTAAGACTCGTGAAATCTCGCCAGTATACGATGATATAATGAAACTATCTGCAAAAAAGAAAAAACCCTCTCCTAAACGTACCAAATCAAACATATCAGGTAACTCTATTTTCTGCAGGATTTATTTAATTATATAATTTTTTATTGAAGTTCAGTAATATTAAAATTTATCTTTATTTGCGGGCTATGAAAAACCTGCAGTTGAAGTAATAAATTCACCTACGAAACAAACATACAAAAACAAAGGTCTTCATATATTTCGAGAAGGATTAAGAGCTGAAGAAATAGGTATGAAAGTTTTTTATTAACATGATTTTTGTTCTTTTAATTCATTGTTGAATTACAATTTGCATTAGAATATGTACACTTAAATTCCTTTGCAGAAAATCCTGCACTACTTTTCATGAAGATAATGAAGGCATTGCACGTTATCTATTTAGACAGTAAAGACACTCAACGGAAACTATGTGATATTGAGGCAATGCTAATTGCCAGTGGTACTATACTAGATCTTCCACGCAGTTCTTCTGAAAAAAAATGACTTGTTTTCACCCTTTAGAAAGTTAGAGGACTGTTTAACCTTCGAAAATCAACTAAAATCTAATTCAACATTGAGATATGAATTTGTAAGTATATGAAATTACTTTCATGGAATACATTAGACAAATACTTCATATACTCCTTCTTTTACAGAAACAAACCTTTCATGATTTGATGGATAAGAATTGCTCATTATCCCGTACGCAATCAAACATTCTCAAGAATTATATCGCGCGAGAAATATTAATTCTCTATAATGCTCAAAAAAAAACGAAGCAGAAAGATTTAATTTTTAAGGACTCGGAATTTTACAAGTGTATGCTCGGTACGATACTCCAGATATTTTTCTGCGCTATTCTTCTGCAATTGTCCATCTATCTTCAAAATTTAAAACTTTGTTTTATATTTCATATATTATAACTAAGAGATCTAAGAACGACGGGAAAACCTTTACAGAAAAAGAATTTCTTAAAGTTTTGGGACCTGTAATCACAAACGCCGTTGACTGGGATGGCCATCGCGCTTTAAGATCAAAAAATTTAAAAAAATTGATTTACAGGATGCAGAAATAATTTTCGAAGATGATTTGAATGTAAAGGAAGTCGAATAAATACCAAAAAAATGTGAGTCGTTTCAATATGTATGTATACCAATTATTTAAATAATTAAAAAATTTTCTATTTCGAATCTAGATTTCATATAGGTTAACTGCAAATGCCAGTCCAGGTACTTTCACTGTCCCGAGATCAACATCTTCTTCGTCTACGAAGGCAATTCTTAGACGTTTGTCCATGTATAATTATATTGAACATGCAGGAGGACATGACGCAGCCTTGCCTAACGCCCTGCTTTATATCAAACCAATCGCTCAATTGTCCATTCACTCTACACTCGCTTGACTACCATTGTATATTGCTTTAATTGCTCTAAGGCGCCAACCATTCACTCCATATTCTTTCAGGACTTCCCAAAGTTTAGATCTGTTCATTTTATTGACAGCTTTTTCCAGACCGACAATTACACAGATAACTATTTTGTCTAATCA
>JAUMHM010084883.1:0-12028 GCA_032362435.1 Melikaiella ostensackeni
GTTGTCATTTTCTGTATTTTATTTAAGTCGATTAAAAAACGCTTGGAAAACTTTACTTGCAATTTTTTAGATATTTATGTCACTTAGCATATAGTATATCGTCTGAACAAAATTATCTCAAATTCTAACTAAAATAAGATGTATTGTTTTTGCTGTAGAACGATTTCTATAAAAAGTTCTGAATTTGTAGAGGAAAGTCGGACGTAGTCATAAAATTATACTATATACCGAATGTGGGATAATCCCGTTCCTTTAAATAATCCGTTGAGAATTTTAAAAATGTCACTTTAGAATTGCAAACAGGCAGAATTTTCTGAATTCTTTTCTTATTTTGTGTTCTTATACTTATGAGGTTATTACGTGAAGCAACAAATCAGGTTATGCTTTTACTGAAAATAAGTATGTATTTCTTAGTTTTTACTAATCATATTATTTTGAAGAATGTGGATAGCCGGATAGCCAGACAAAATTCCTTGGAGGTATTTCATCCGTCTAGCCGGACGTATAGACGAAATTTATCGTCAGTCTAGACGGACGTTTAGACACTTCTTATTTTAATTTACTTAAATTTTGCTTCTTCATTGAATGTGGACGCGTTAGCCCCACCTTGAGGAGTAAAGACGGACACACTTTGGATTGCAATAACTAGTAACTTATATCTAAATTAAATATTTTAACCTCACAATATGCAAAAAAAAAATGAAAAGAGAAAGTATATATTTAGAGCATTGATATCTAATCATAATTCCTTCGTGTTATTTATTGAACAAATCTAAAATCATGTCCCGCTTAGCCCCGTCTTAAAGTATATTTCTTCAAACAAATTTAAAATAAGAAGGGTCATCCTGATTTATACACTAAAATTAAACAGTAATAATTATATGAAATAAATTGTTTGAGAAGGTAGTTTTAAACACTTATGTCTAAGAAAAGGTTTTCAAACAACAACAAAAATTTATTTTCTCACAAATTCAATTGATATACTTGTCTCATTTAACATATTTATCCTTGAGTCCTGTAACGTCCTTCCTAATATTAACATTGTTAGTTTTCAATACCATTTCTCTTATTCCATCCACAAAAAACTCGAACTTATAAAGTATTCCTACTTAAAAGTTTTAACAGAAATCTAAATTGGAAATCTGAGTATCCTTGTATATTTTTTCGCAATTCATCAAAATTTAAACAGTTTTTTTTCTAAACATGTAATTCAAATTAGAATAAAGCTTTAGACTTCGAATAAATTTTTTCAATAATTAGAAAATTCTTCATTTAAAAAATCGTCAAATTTGAATAATTTATTAGTTTTATTTGAATTGCTTTCATTTTGAAGGACTTCGAGATTCTCCGAATTTAGAAAATGTGAGATTGAGAACCTTTCAAAACATAGATTTTGCTGTGACAGGCCATTGAATCAAAAGGCAGTATTTCTAGTTATATACTACATGATTAAACAAATATATGCTAAAATACAAAAATCAATTTTCATTAATTTTTCATAATACACGCATGATTTCAGCCCATCTCTATGTCTGTGAAGCGGGGCTAAAGTTCTACTTTTTACTCCCTGGGAGTAGAAAGTGACGTCAGAGGTTAATAATGAAAATGATACATCTGTGAGCTCGCATTTTGGGCTTACAAACAGTGATGGTCAAGCGATCAGTTCATCGCGTTGACAGATTGGACCCACTCAAAGCGACAAGTTACCATAAGTTACCGATAAATTACCGAAAATTCCTAGAATTTTTTTAAATTTTTTGATACTTACATTTCCATAAAATTCTTAAATTTCTGTAGATCTCCAAAAATTTTCGGAAATTTTGAAAATTTTTGAAGTCCTCAAATTTCCATATATTTTCAAAATTCTCTGGAACTTTCGGTAAATGTACAAATTTCCAATGTTTTCTATTGAAAATATCAAACAAGCAGAAAGTGTGTCTGTACACCTATGACTCGTACTGAAAAAGTACACTCATGGAAAAAGTCCCGCATCTCCACCTTGGTGTATAATATACTATTCATGTACTGTCTGCTATTAACAAATTTTTCATAAAACTAACCTATTTCTAGCTCGTCCAGGGCTAGTATTACGGAATTTTCCGTAATACTGACCCTATAGCCCTATAGCCCTAGCGCCATACTTGACAGGTTAGTTTTACGGGAAATTCCGTAATACTAGACAGTGCCTAATTTTTACAGTAGACAGATAGGGAAAGATTATTCGCTGCGTAAAAAAATTAGTATACCATCGTATACAAAGTTTCTCCCCACAGTAAAGCTTTTACCAACTATGAACTTTTTATTCCATCAATTGAAACTTTTCTATTTGACTTTAGACATAACTTTAGGATTTTTTCTTTTAGCTTCGAAGAATAGGTTTCCATAGCTTTTTTTGTAAGAAAATTGATTTATAATGCTTTTTGAATTTTTTATCGTAAAATAAAAGTTATTATTTTACTATGAATTCAAGACAATGTTCAGTGGTATTTATTAAAATCACTTTTGAGCACAAAACGCAATATCGATCCTAAAATTATTTTCGGTTTCAAGATTTACAATACTGTTTCAAGAATCTATTGATTCATCCATGTATTGATTTCGTTGAAAAGCTTTGAGTCATTCTATATCATTGAGAGAAATGGATTATAGAAACTGGTTGATAGAACTAGATTCTGAAAGGTAATCTCCGTAATGAAAATAATATTAGCGCATAGGATCCTAAATTAGAGCAAAATCTAGCCAAAAAGGTTTTAAATTGAGACTTCGCAAAAAAAGTCTCAAATTAAGTACAAATATTGCTCTGAATTGAGATTGATTTTCTGTCTTGATTTGAGACCTCATTTAAAACAATAGAAAAACTGTCACTGTCAGGTGTGTGCTAATTTTATAATATAAAGTCTTGTGCATCTTTATTTTAAGATAAAAACTTGAAAAGTAAAATCTTATTACCTGCTAGTGAGAAGTAACAATTATTCCTTCCAAATTTGAAGCTCAGGGTACACTCTACTTGGAACGTCAAAATATGATTATAAACTACAAAAACAATTGGCAATTTACATTGCAATCTAAATTTTAAACTTTTCAGAAAATTTGGGACCCAAAATGAAACCTTCAAAACAAGAGACGCAGCAAAAATAAGTGCAGGTTTTTTCTGTGTACAAATAATAAGTAATTTCTTTCAACCCTATTGTCTGAACCTTCTAGACTCTGTAGATTTATTGAGACATTTTCCAAAGGGCATTAAAATAAGCCGCAGACGATCTTACTACCTGAAATTTAAAATAAAAATTTATAAATAAAAATCAACAATCAAAGTGAATTTTTGTTTACTTACGGTATTGAACGTAGTTAGTGATAAGACGATGAATTTCCCAGCTGTGATTTTAGCTGGAAATTGAGAAACTTGAATTAGAAATAGCAGATCTAAAGAATTTTTGTTTCTCAAGCGATACCAGTCGATCATGTAAGCGTGCTCTCCAACTTTTCTAGCCTGTTAAAAATCAAATTAATAATTAATTTAACTTATATTCTTGTGACAATAATTTATGTTACATAATATTTTATACCTGGATAGTGAGCAACTCTCCAATGTAACAATAAATAAAAATGTTGAAAATGAAAGAAACGAATAGAATACTGTAAGTCATTATGGCAGCTAAATCTGCTTGTTTCCAACCCTGTCAAAATAAATAACTTATTCACTCATTTGAAAATAGTTACTTTTTTTATAATTCCTTAATCATAAAATCTAACAATATTCACTTTACCATTATAAAATAGTACCCCAGTAAACACAAGTTTAGAGTACATCCCATCACTTCGATGAGACATATTTCATTGAGAAAAGATTCCAACTGAGAAACAAAACTAAAAAAAAAATTAAATTATATTTAAAAATCAATTTCATTTTCCAAAAATATGTATTTTACCTTAGAACACGTAAATGAGAATTAACAGCTATGATAAGTCTCTCTCGCACAGTATTTTTCTTGCCTTCTATCCCATGAACAACATCTTTTAAATGTAAAACAACAACTTCAAATTGACCACAAGCGTGCATTGTTAAAACCGCAGCAAAACTAAAAGCCGCAACAGTTGCCGAATACAGAATAAATCCAGCAATAAGCTGCGATCCATAAACAATTTCATAAGTAGGACTATAACCACTTGTGAAAGATTTTCCATAAGCCGGAGAAGGAAAGGGTTTGATAGTCACATTCATTTCTGTAATTATTTTATCCGCCATGAGAGGCCTTACCACATGATACCAAAATCCCCCACCATACATAAAGCTGGCACTCGCTACTGTCATATATCGTCCCAAAATTGCGTTTTTCATCATGAAATCTCTTTGTTCTGGATTATCAACTCTCCTCCAATCTTCTTCAACATGTTTGAAAAATTTCTCAACAGCCCCACCGCGAGATAAAATTAACAGATATTTTGTAAGTGACATCACCCAAAAACTTATTGGACCCGTGAGTCCCACTTTTTGGCCCAAGTCTTTCACTTCGAAAATTCCAAAAAGAATACTTGAACAAAGAACAAATGTCATGAGAAAGCATGATAAGAAATTTATAATAAATTTGATGGTTTTTTTAGTTGGAGAGTTGTAGATATTTATTGGCCAGAGGCCTAAAATTATTGCAATTGTGCGACAAGTATTTAGGGTGTATTTTATGTCACTTTCGTAAGATAGATTTAAACCTTGATTTGATTTGAGAGACATAGTTCTTTCTCTAAAGTTTCTCATTTGCTACTGAAGATATACAGTCTCAGAATCAGTCGGGCAGTCTCAGGACTTTTGCGCTTGCGTGGAAATTATAAAGGGTGAAATTGACTATAATAATCTATCAATTCTGTCTGTCTACATTGCAGCTCGCTTATCGCGTG
Organism: Melikaiella ostensackeni; assembly: GCA_032362435.1. Taxonomy (NCBI): domain Eukaryota; kingdom Metazoa; phylum Arthropoda; class Insecta; order Hymenoptera; family Cynipidae; genus Melikaiella; species Melikaiella ostensackeni. The sequence continues at coordinate 4,894 of JAUMHM010084883.1, forward strand.
TTTTTGTTTTGCGGTTTTTTTCTCATTCAGTTTGACAGTTTCAGGTCAATTTGACATTTTGCAAAAATATCTTCCCGCTTGAAGTTGTTTCCCATTGCATGGATATTCTTTAGTTTAAATTTAAATAACGATTGTCATTATGTTAGGCATATTATAACAAATATTACCTGACTTTAGGATCATTTGAAGTTGGCTGAAATAGTGTGAAAAGTGCTCAAATTAAAAGTTTTTTTGTTAGGAATAATGAAATGGAAACTTGATTTCCTTTTAAATAAACCAAATGAAAAGTTCTCTGCCTTTTTCCAAAGGGTTCTGAACTGGAGAAAGAGTTTTATTTTTTAATTGATTTCTGCAGGTAGTTTTCTGTGTATGAAGTGTGTATGTAGGAAAAATTGATCGCAATATTTGTCTACAGTTTTTTTAATGCTTGCATTAGACAACTTGAAATTACAAATGTGTGAAATTGAAACATTTTATCTTGAAGATAACACAAAATTAAAGTTTTCATAATTGAACTATTTCAAGTTCAAACTTTTAAAATTGAACAATATCTAAGTTATCAATTGTCAATATAAGTTCTTCAAATATGAACAATTTTTTGTTAAAGATTTCAAAATCTTAACTACTTAAGGTTCAACAATATTTGACTGTAGAAAAAAGCTAAATACTTCTACAACTGAAACTTTAAAATTTTATGATTTTAGATTGTAATCGTAATTTTAAGTAAATTCCAATTAAATGAATATATAAATGAACATAATATATTCTGAAAAACTGAAAAAATTTGATTAACAATAAAATTTAATTAAAAAATTGTTCAGTTTTAAAAGAAGTTTAAAATCGTTTATTGATCAATGCTTTATAGTTTTAATTGTTGGGTTTCAAGTCTTTTGAATCAGAAATGAAGAAATTATTTCATTTTATCATCAATTCCGTTAACCAGATTAATCCTATCACAATTCAAAACTTGAGAATATTTTCAAAATTCAAAAAAATTTTTTTGAAAAGTTTCAAAAATTATATATATATATATATATATATATATATATATAAATTATAATTAAAGGATTTTTCACATTTCCAAAAAATAGCAAAAATAATTTTTTCCAACACATTAAGAAGTCTTAATCGAAACTTTCAGTAGATATTAAATATATTTAGAAATTAGCCCCATGAAATTTTTCTATTAGATCAAAATTGAAACAAGAATTACAAGAGTTGCAAATGTTCTTAATGATATTTTCCGATTGAACAAAAATTTAACAAGTTCTAGAATTAAAATTTTTTTTAAAAACTACCAAAAACCAGCTTTTAACAGATCCACAAATTAAAGCGCAGCTTTTGGTAGACGTCAAAATAGTTTTTTTCTAAATATACATTCCACACAAAATATTTAATTAATGTAATGATTTATCTAAACAAACTTCTTTCTCCTAATTTTCCTTATTCTTTTTCTCCGTTATTTTATTTTTGAAACAGATTTGAAATTTGTCAAATGGAAAAATAATTTTCAGTTTCGATTTATCATCTTTGAAATTTCTACGATTACGATTGAAAATGATAAAGTTTTGAATGTATAGTTTTGAAATAGTTTTATTTTCGCGACCACAAAGCTTACAATTATCGTTCAGTTTTGGAAGCTTAAATTTCGACATTAGATTTTTGTCTAATTTTGACCATTTTGTTTCTTGTTGATCGTAGAAAATGAATGCCCGAAATAAGTTTTACTTTTTCTAGATTTCAACGATTTTTTGTGTATTGTTTGACTTTGGTCTCAAAAGGAACTTAAAGTTTTTTCCCCTGAGAATTCATTTTCATAAATAAAAAGTAATAGTTCCATTCTTTAACATTAAGTTTCTTAAATGAAAAAACCTAATTTTTTCTTAGAGACCAAAATGAAACTAAAATTTAAAAAATTGTAATTGAAAATTTCTTTATACCTCCGGGTTTAACTTGAAAATGTGCATAGGTACATAAATCTTTTAGACTTAATTCATACATTTCAGGATTTTAAAATAGATGCTGTTTTTAGTGCTCAGATAGTTTTAAATTAATAGCGTTTGAAATTAAACAATTTTGATTTCATATTATTAGATCATTTCTAGACGTTGAAAATTCAACAATATCAGAATTTTCAATTTCACACGTACAGGTATGTTTTGATTTTTAATTATCATAAGTAATTCGGGAATGAAGATGCTTTAAAATTTTATATAAATACGTAAATGTTTTCAAAGAATTGATAGATTAATATTTATTATGTATTTCTCATAGGAAAGGTTATTCTGGAATGTCTCCCGATATTATCAGACAATGAAAATTGAAAAAACAATTTATTAGCCTCCAAAATATATTTAGAAAATGGTTTCGAAACGGTTATCTTTATAAGGCGCAGAAATATCTTTAGTGTCCACTAGAATTATTTAATTTAAAAAACATAAATTTGGAAATGTTGAACCTTAATGAATTGAAATCCGTGAATAATAAATTTTGGAATCAAAAAGGCTTCAAAATTTTATTTAGTTTCGAACACTTTGAATTTATAATTGATCAATTTTTAAATTATCAAATTCACTAAATACTTAGAACTTCGAATTTGTTAGGTTTGTTAGCTTAAAACTAAGCTGTTCACATTCGGCAGCTTCCATATAAAAATTATACAGTTTTAAAGTTTACCAATTAGTGAATTGTCCAATTTCTAACGTTTGAAATTCGAATTTATTTAAATTGAAGTTTTTTAATTCAGAGTTGTTTGAAAATTCAAAGTTTAATTATTATTGATTATTTATGATTATTGATATTTGATATATTTTGTTTATTATTGATGTACGATTTTGAAATTGAATGAATATGAGAAAAAATAGAAACTTGTGGATTGTTGAAAGTAAATATTAATTGTATTTCGGATGAACTATAAGAAACTAATCGCGGTAACAGTTGGCCAGAGGAAAATTGTGAATCGACAAATAACCGAGCATCTTAATTTATTTTTTGGTAGTGACAAAGTGAAATAGAACTTATGAAAATTTTGAATGCTAAAATATTGTAACCGAGAATATTTACTCAAAACTTGGAAGCTTTCGTCTTGACGTTGTTCAAATTGAAATGTTCTTATAATAGTATTGAATTCTTAAATTTTTATGAGCTTTCAGTTTAAAAATGATTAATTTTCATCTTTATATTCGAGATCGTTTACTATTATTAAACTTTCTGTTTAAAATTCAACATTTTTAAATTCACCAATTTTAAACGCTTCACTTGTTCAATCTCGAATGCGTCTCAAAAAATTATTGGCCAATAACAGAAATAATATTATTGATTGTTAAGAAATTGCCTAGTTTCAAAAGCTTTAAATTTGAAATTATTAAATTTTGAATTATTCAAAAATGAAAATAAGTATTATTCCGAGAAGTTAAATTAAAATTTTTAAGTTTGAAGTTTGTCTACATTAAATGAATAATCTTACAGAGTAAACAATTTAGAATTTGTTATTTTTCTAATGACCTCATAAACTTGTTCATTATTATTGAGAAAGAAAATGAAAAATAAATAATTATGAATTATAATTTCGATATCATTTACTTTTTATTATTATTAAATTTCTTGAATCGATAATATTGATTTTGTGCGTGTATTCTGAATGTAAAGTTTGATTTAGTGTGTCACATCTCCAAGTTTCTTACATGTAAGGGGAAAAATTTCTAATGACTATCTATGATGCAAAACTTTTTCCAGATGGCATTGGTGAATGACCTTTAAACCTGTAAAGCTATACTACCCGCACGCTAGAAAGTGATTTAATGAGAAAGTTGAATCCAAATTTTTTAAACTTTCAGTTCGACTCTGTTTATTTGGTTTAGTTAAAATAAGGGCAAAAATCGCATCACTATATATTTCATTAAAGTATCGATATCTCATTTTGAAAGTAATTTCCATTTATTATTTTTTAAGGCTCATTGTAATTTAAAAGTGGTCAGTTTTCTTTATAGGTGCTTGTATAAAATCTGAAAAGTACCGTAAAATGGGGTAAAGTCGCTCATGTAGGGTAAAGTCGCTCACGAATAAATTCTCATCAAATAAATTCCAGAATAAAGTTTGACAGCTGTACTAATTAAAATAATCGAAAATCTTTCGTTTTTATTCCTAAGAAATTTGATACTGAATGTTGAAATATGAAGTTGCGGTGAGCGACTTTACCCCAATTTACGGTAAATAAAATAATAATATTTTGCCCCATATACGAGAAAAGAGGTTGACTGTCTTACAGAATTTTTTGTTTAAATTATGTAAACCCATTGCATGCAAAGGCATAATGGAACCAACAAAATTTCCTTGACAAAGAGTGTGGAGAATTGACATGCTGATGATGCACGAAATTAACGTTTCATAAAAACCGTTTCTTGCGTGAGCAATGTGAAAAGCTGCACTATTGAGATAGTTTGAAAATTTATTTATCGTGGTTTTCTGAAGTTTGACACCAAATTGTTCTTAATTTAGAAAAACAAAATTTTCATAGTTTAAGAAAACGGAATATTTATGTCATAAACTGTGAAGCTGTTTCTAATAAAAATACAATTTCATATTTTAGATATGTTTTTTTCAGTGAGTAAAGTAATCTGCTGGTGTCAATAGAAAGTTCATATTATCTTTTCTGTGTATGCTTATACATTCAGTCAATTTCGTAATCTTCATCCTCTTACTTTTCATTATACGTTTGTCCAACATGAATCGATTATTATGCTTTCTACATCTTATAAAAACAGTAAAACCTTATGTATGTAATAGTAAAACCTTATGTATGTATCAAGAAATCTGCATGGAAAATCAGTGCATATGGACATCGTAAAACTTTTATCAAATTGATAGAATGATTATTTCTCAAAGAAACCTGGTATGGCGGAAATACATATTTTCGAAGCAAGAGAAAATTGAAAACTTTTCTTTTGATACTAGGTGAATGCTTTCTTCAATTATCAACAAAAATATAAAGAGTATCGAATTTGGAAACTCGAGATGTCCGGAGTTATATAATTGTAAGAAAACTTCATTAAATTGTAGGTGTGATAGTGTAATTGCCTCCATAAGGCATTAAAATGAGCTGCTGAAGATCTAATTATCTCAAGTGCCTAAACCACAGATATCAAAAAGAATCACAAATGACACAACTACACATAACTTATTGAAAATAAAATATATAATGAGATATAATGTACGTCAATTTGTCTGAGAAATCATGTTCTTTAACTGACTGCAAACGTATTAATATATTGAAATAATTTTAGACAAAATTTCTTTCGTCTTGTTACAAGAACAAAAATATAAGGCGTAGGGTAGACCGGGCAAGACCGTCGGGTTAACATTCATTGCTCTATAAAAAGTTAATAAGACGTTGTGATTGATCCATTTTTTCTTTATTTTGAGTCCCACATTATTGCATATCACATTTTCATACGTGTCAATTATCTAAATGAAACAGTGATTTGGTAATTCAATTATTTCTAACACGCTGTATTGCGTCGGTCTTGCCCCCCATGCGGGAGCGAGATGACTTTTTTTTTATTAAAAAGGAATATCTTGGGATGTAAAAATTTGACGGTTGGATTCTTAAATATTTTATGCATTGCAAAAATTATCTTCAAACATATGCAGCTACAAATAAATGTTCTTTTATTCATAAAATAGTGATAGCTGCGGTATGATCTCTTATTCGATGAGATTCTGCTAGGTGCGGACAACATCTGTAGGTATCTTTCGAATAAATAATGATTCTGTATGTTTTGAACACATTTGTTTTGATGTTAGAGTTTGATCGTCCTATTTACCAAATTTATATTAAAGTTATCATCCAAACATTTATCAACGATTTTCATTGTTGCTTTTCCCCCGATGCGCAGTGGGTCAAAATGACGAAAAAATATTCAAAATATGATTTCGGCTACAATTTTCAACCGATTAACAAAATTTTTTGGAAAATTAAAGCTAACTGAATTCTTAAGAGATCTCTCAAGGCTGATTTGAAAAAAATTATTGTTTACTTTATTTATACACAAAGTTGGCAAAAATCGTGAAATTTAAGATATTGTTACTATAATAACCCGCAATTAATTCAAAATGATTGATATTAGTGTCCAATCGATAAATAAACATTCGTGAAACATAACCTAATAGTTTATTATGAATTAATAAATTGTTATTAATAATTGTATATCGCTCCTTTTCCTCCTCCTAAAAAAAAAGAAAAAAAAATTTATAAACAAATCCATAGTTTGAGCAATTTTTAACAGTTTCAGTTACTTTTTTTTCTAACGTACTTTGTTAGTCTTTCTAGTGATACTTTCATAAACTATATTGTCATTTCATGACAAATGTCATTGTTATAAACAAATTTTATAAAGAAATGCGCAGTGTGAGCAATTTTTGAGTGTTTGAGGTACTTTTATTTAAAATGTGCTTTGTTTGACGTGACAGTGATGTTTCAATAAATTATATTGTCATTTAATAACAATTTCGTGATTGTTATAAACAAATTCTAACAACAAATGCACAGTTTGAGCAATTTTTAAGAGTTTCAGTTACTTTTTTTTAAACGTACTTTGTTACTCTTGCTAGTGATATTTTTCTCAATTATATTGTCATTTCATGACAAATTTGATTGTTATAAACAAATGTTATAAATCATTGTGCGGTTTGAGCAATTTTTGAGTGTTTGACGTAGTTTTTTTCAAAGAAACGTGCTATGACTGGATCAGATGAGATAAACAATTTGTGAGTCAAGTCCTTGTTAGTGACAACTTGATTAAATTTTCTGGCATGAAATTCTCTGATGCGACGAACTCCTTTATTTCGTGCTTCTTGCGCTTTTTCAGTCAGCTGAACAATAGGAAAAAGGGCTGATCGAATGATGTCTCCACCATGCAACAGGATCTTATGCACTGACGAAGGCATGTAAGACCATTTGTAATGTTTAACAAACAGTTTGGCAGTCTTCAAGCAATACAAGTCAAACTTGGACACAGGTTTTTTCTGAACATTTTTTAAATCGTTCATTTCTGAAGGATTTGCTTTACATATGAAGAAGGATGCAGCTGATTGTGTTTTAGAAACTGCCTGGCACACTTTTCCATCAACCATTGTG
>JAUMHM010084884.1:0-12027 GCA_032362435.1 Melikaiella ostensackeni
TTTTTCCAAAATAATGAAGTTAAAAAGTAAGTAATCTTGAGCTTGATGCTCGTAGAACATCCTCAATCTCTGTTATAAGATTCTGCCAGTCGCTCATCAAAATGCAGAAGCGTGATAACATAACTTTGATTGTGTCTCGGTCGCTGTCATACCTCTTGACTCATTAGCGGCAATTATGCTCGTATCTCCGTATTACCTCAGACACACATACAGACTCCCGCGAATGTCGCGGGTCTCGTGTACACCCACGAAAAAGAAATCTACGTATTTTGTTGTTATCGTTATGTGTGACATCGGCCCGCTATTTTATAAGCAAATCTTGATCTGAGTCAGCTTGTCTCTGATCATAAATTATTTTCGGCTGCAACATCATGGAAAAATTTCTCCACAAAGTCACAAGCTCAAAGAATATGATTTATTTCTTAAAGATTGAAATGAAATATTCCTTCTTATCAAAGTTTCTTGCGGACCAAAGAAGAACACCCAAGAAGTTTACAAATCAAAAATAGACTTCGAAACTACTCACTTTTACGGCTCATTGGAGACAAGTGTACAATAAATGTACAACCAAAAGAAAAAAGGGGGAGAAAAAAAAAGAGTCAACCAAACCAACCACTCACTCCTTCTTTTCTCCGTCTTTTTTATACTACTAAATACCAACATCACTGGTTGGCAAACACTACTGGAGGCAAACATTCTAAAAACAAATGTTAGTCATTTCATTCTTTAATTGAAAATTGATTTGCACACAGGCAAAATCCTGATCAAAACTACAGTCAATGCATCCAATTAATAACTCCATCTTGTTAGAAAACATTGGAATACAATCTTTAGATTTTCTACGCAGGAAGGTTATTTTTCATCCTATCTAATTTTTCAGTTATGCTATTATGGATTTCAATGAAATCGTTTGAAATTCGGGTAATGGGATGGATATTCTTGGAGGACCGGTGAAGAATATTGAGGGTTTTTGATAAAAAGATATTCAACATTAACCAGAAAGTTTTCTTTGATTTTAACAAAAAAAAAGGAACAAAGAAACCTTTAATGAGACCACTAAGGAACTTAGGAAATCTATCTTCAATTGGGTTACAAAAGATTGCCATGCGCAATTACACAATCTAAATGAGAACGCTAACAAGACTCTAGATAAACTGAATAAACAACTAACATTTTATATCGTCAATGAATGCCTCGTGAGAGAAACTGAATAATATATCAAAGCCTTTAAAAATGATAAAATCTGAATAGATGGGTTCTAAATCAACCTCCAAAATATGATTTATTTACATTCTCACTTCTACTCTCAAGAGAAAACGTCATTTTCGTCAAAAATGATTGCAAAGACATTCTTCTTGATCATGTGACATTATACTGAACTCTTCAATGTAATGAAATAAAATTTGAATCGGTTTCTTAAACCTCAGGTTGACCGAATAGGACAGAATATGAAATACAAAAAGTTATTAAATTATTGTTACTTGTATATGTTTCACATTATCAATGGAAAATTTCAAATGACTCCAATTTCATGCTTGCCTAGAAGTCACATTTAACGGCATGATAATTTTTTTGATGTGACATGGTACTCAGCACGTACTACATTTTTATTATTTGTATAATGCGATAAGTTGAACATTGCTTCCTCTTCTGGAATGAGAGTACTTTTCACTTACGTCAGCACTCATCATCTACTCAGAATATATCAACTCGTTCTCCAAGAATCAGAAATTTTCAAAGACAGACAGTTTTTTATTTAAATTACACAACCTTTTTTTAATATCTGAAATAGGGTTTCATTTTGTGAGTTTTTTTCTGCTTATAGTACCATCTACAAAGAATTTGCTACTCTCAAAATATCGATAGATTTCGAGATAGATTCAGAATCGAAAGCATTGAAAAACTGGTTTCAAAAAGGAACAAATTGAATATTCATGCTAAGATTCAATGTTTTAAAAATGGATAACGATCAGTAAGGGCCAAATTAAAAATTGGAGGCATTTTGAAATCTTTTTCAATAAATCGAGTTCAATATTCAAGGATACTTAGTGTTATGATTTTATGATAAAATGTGAATGTCAACACTAAAGATAATAAAAATTTTGCTCTGATTATGACAAAAGCATTAAATTTGGTGTGAAGGTTCCCTTTGGCATTAAAAGTTCTTTTAGAAGGGGAGGTAAACATTTTGTAAATTTTTTTTCTAAGTAATACAGTGGAAAATATTTTTTTGAAATGCTTTATTTTTGTAACTGAATAGAATATTCACCTTTTTTCATTCTAGTAAAGCATTTCATACTCTTTTAAAATCCACCAGAAAATTGCAGAAATTTTGAAAATTAACAAAATAGCAGCGATATTTCTGAAACTAAGAAATTCTCATTTTTGCAGAAACTTCGCTAGATACAAAAAAAGCTTACGCAAAAAACTTGTTCTTCCTTAAAACATCTAAAAAAAAGTGGCTTTGCCACTTCTTAAGATTCTCCACCGTTTTCGAAATATATGCATTTTTTTCAAAAAATTACTATTTTTGCTTTCTGTCTCTTCAAATACGTGTGACGTATTGTTTTTCACTATTTTTCAGTAACAATATCATAAGACACTTCGATCTTTTATCATTTTATTTTCATATATCTACTTATATACATTATATACATTCTATACAATGTATACATACTACAGTAATAATTAATTAAAATCAAGAATTTGAATAGAGGAAACGCCAATTATTATAGTAGTGGGTCAATTATACAGGTGTAATAAATATAAAAAGCCATACCTGGAGCAATGATATTTCGAATATTTGAGAAGATTTTCATTCCAAGTTTTGCCTAAATTATCTTTTGATTTCCTACTTCTATTTGTCTTTTTTTTCAACCAGCAAGCATTCACGTAAATAACATTTTTCAATTTTATTTGGTAGTGTGTCAACAATTCCAAAAAATTCGGTCATTACGGTTAAGTGTGATGCGGATAAAGAGAAACAATAAGATCAACATTTTAGAAGACTGTCCTTTCGTATCTTTTAATAAAACATCTACTGATTCTCAAAACATATGTTTTATTGCAATTTTTCATCATCTATAAGAATATTAATGAGAACAAAAATGAATCTGATATGAACGTTTCAAGGATATTGTGAAAGTTACCTATTTCAAACTTTATTATTTCTAAATTTATTTTGAAATGATTCGTCTGTGTAGATTTATTCATGAAAATGTTGTTCAGCAATCAGCAGTATGTTTTGAAATTTTTATTCCAAAAATAAGGTTTAAAAACCTCGCCAACTAACCTCGAGCTATTGACAGATTTCCGCGTATCACAGTCAAAAAGAGGAACAAACAAAAAACAGTTATCACACGTAAAGTTACCAAAGTTACTGAGTAATTTTTAATTGCCTTGTCATAACTTATTATTGAAACTTGTAAATCGAATATTTTCAGTGAAACAACGGATATTCAAGGAGAATATATCTTCCCTTAATCCCTAAAGAAATTTCAACAAAAGGTGCTTTATGTAGGAAAAATTCAAATTCTAATTCAAAATGATACAATAAGAAATTTAAGTTTTCTGAAAACAGATCAGTTTCTTCAGTAATAATTGATTAAAGCAATAACTAAGGACAACCACCGTCCTTCTCTAGTTAATTAGAGATATGCTTTTAATTCTATAACAGAAAAGGTAAATAATTCATTCATTTGTCATTCCAATTTTTCTCTTTATCAAACCAACCTCGATATCACACTGATCTCCTATGAACTTATTAAGAATCCCATAAAATTTTTTGAAATCTTTTTCAAACTCACGAAATCCATCCAGAAAACTTTGACATTTTTCCAAATCCCATAAACTTTTTATAGAATAACATTTTCTAAAATCGTATTTTTAGGAGGAAGAAATTAGTTTCATGACAAGATTTCTTTATCAGAACTTGAAATTTTTTATATAAAATCGAAAAATGAGTTTCTGCAGCGATTTCAGGTTATACTTAAAATTTCTCTTCTCTTCACATCTTCAGAATAAAATAATCTGCGAAAATAATGAAACCCAAAAAATCAAAGCCTAGTCCTGAGGGATGAAAATTACGTCGAAAACAATTTTTTCATGGTGAATGTAACATTTATTTTACTATATCACGCAAATACCATAATTTTCGACAGTTAGGGAAGAGTTGGGTAGCCCCAACCACTCATGATTTTGAATAAACTGTACTTTCTGCGATAATAAATCAACATAATTATGATTCAATATTGTCCTAAAACGTAATTTTTAAAATGTAGACTCATATCTTTCATTAACTCGGAAGAAAATCCGATCTAAATATTTCGTCTCTAGAAAACAAGTGTATTTTGTGAAATATGGATCAACCTTATTATCAAATATTTGAAAAACTACAAGAAACATTAGATTGTTTTCGATTGGGGTGCATAAATACACTTTCGAACTATGTGATCTGTAGTTTTTATGTAATAAATTCAAGTATTTTCTTATTCATTACCGTTTTTTTGTAACACACAACAGTCGGGTAGCCCTAGCCATTTCGTTTCAAGTGCCCCTAGACAGATTTTTTCATGTTAGTTTTCATTTTTTTTCTGTCAAAATCTAATGAATAACCTTCTTTTTTTGTAAGCACAACAACCTTTAACATTTTTTGAATTCTTGTGAATATCATTGTCTAGTGTATAAAATATTGAAGACCTTTTTTTAAAAATAAATTTCCATTTGATCAATATTATGATAATATGTCCAAATATCACGATTTTTTCGGTGTTTTGGGCTACCCGACACACTTTTTGAATCGAAAAGTTTAGTTGAACATTCTTTCCGGGTAAAACGCGACAAGAAACATCGACCCTTTCTTTTCTGGAATCATCTCGTGCAGGTAGATGTGCGCGATATTCAATGTCAATGCACGCTCAGACGGCGGGACCAATCACTGTTGCGTGGTCCACCGAGCTCCGCCATTCAAGCTTTTAACTTCATCCGCATCCCGCCTCTCAGCGTCTGATTGGTCAATGTCGAATGTTCAGTTTATCTACTTTCGTTAGTTTTATGAAATGGAATTTGTTAAAGGGTAAATGAAGGAAACCACTTGTACGAGATTTTACATTTGTGTTATTATCAACGTCACGCTATTCAATGTAAAATTGTGACTAAAATTGTGAAATTCGAAAAATATAAGATTCAGGATTGGAACTTCAGAATTTTGATTTATGAATCTTAAGGATATTATTCCAAAACACGATCATTTCAAATTTATTTTAGAAGTAGTTGAAACTCCAGTTCAAAATTCGTGAATGAAAAGTATTCTCTCATTTGAATATTGCAACAATCATCAACATTAAAAACTTGATGAATTGGAAAACCTTTGAATTGGAAATTCTGGAATCAAACTTGTCAATACTTGCACATTGAAATTTGAATATTTCAAAATGATTGGAGCTATCTTTCATTGTGGCACCCAGTTGAATAAAGGGCATTATGTGACAATTGTGAGACATGTGTCCCAAAGAAAAACGACATGGTATGAGATGGACTATGACCAGATAAAAGTATCCTGGCCAAGATCAGCGAAGGGCGCGTATATCTTAATTCTCAAAAAACTTACTCATTGTTGAATATACAGGTATGTGTTTCAGACCATATTGATTCTCTACAACTACAGTCCAAATTAATAATTAAACACAAACTCAAAAAGCTCAAAACCACATGATCAATTGCACAACTATATTACAAAAAACGGTGATGATGACCCTCAAAAAAAAAAACTTCAGAAAAGTAAAAGAAAAGTTGTCGGGCAATACAGGACACAAAAATGGAAATAAAAATATATCAATTTGGAACTAATTACGAATATGTTTCACAAAAAATTATCGAAATAAAAATACTGATATCCGACCGTCGATCAGAACTCATACAATTTTCAAGTGACACATTTTCTTAATAAACTTCTTACCTAGTTGCAAAAATGTAATGAGAGAAAGATAGAGATAGAAAGGTGGCTACTACGTAAAACAATCGCACTCATTTAATCAAACGTGTACACATCACAACGTCCGCAAAATAGGAGATCTGATACCTTAGCGGGTGTCCACAGGATATCCAATGTCCATGGGAAATCCGTTGGGGCTCAAAATTTTAATTATTATATTAGCTTTGCACAAAAAAGTAACAAAATGGCTGGACAAACCACTTTTTTATACAACTATTACATCCTTCAATGATTTATAATCATTGTCTAATGAACTATTCATATTAATCAACATTGCCAATTTATCATTAGCATTCTGAAACTGTAAAAGTGAAGTGTGATATGATATTCTTAACTCTTATCGCGTTGGAAAAAATTCATGTTGTGAGGCTACAAAATCGATATCAGGGAAGTAGAAATATGATGAATACAGAAATTAATACGAAGTACAATATAATGTTGAACGGGCATATGCATTTTATTGCGTTCCCAGAAAAGTGACCTTTTATGGTGAAAATTAACATTACGAAAAATTTAAGCAAGTAACTTTACTAGAGTTTTACATTTACCCTTCGGAAAATGAATTTGATAAGGACCCTCTTCCAAGAGCGCGTCTGTATCTACATATCAGTTCGTCCTCAACTGCTTTACGTACATACAGGTATAAGCTAGCCATTTTCCTATCTCTATCTTTCTCATATTGAATTCTTGCAACCAGCTGAGGAGGCAATTAACAAGAAGTGTCACGGGAAAGTGGTATGAGTTCTGACCGACGGTCGGATATCAGTATTTTTTGTTGGATACTTTTTCGTCATATTCGTAATTTGTTCCAAATTGATTTATTTTTGTTTTCATTTTTGTTGTCCTGTATTGCCCGAAAACTTTTTTCTACTTTTTTCAATTTTTTTTTCTAAGTATCCCTCTTTGTCCTCGAGTTAAATCCTTTTCTGTCCTATTTATTATGATTATTCTTTGAATGCTCTGGAGATATCAGTAAAATCGCTAACATTATAATTAACGTTTCAGATTGCTATTTCCATCGATACCGGTTAGACTATGAGTGGAAAGCCTCAAGTATGGGCTACTACTGGACTCTCCCTTATTCCTAATTATATTCAGAACTTTTCTGGTTTTCAGGGCATGGTAAAAAAGTATTTTTTTAAAACGCTTTTTTCTTCAATAATTGACTTGCTTCTTTCTCTCATAAGATCGAGATTTCCGCGGATAAATCCAAGTGTTCAATTCATTCAACCAATTAACGTAATAAATTATTTTAAATTGTTTTCAAATAACTCGACCAACTGCGACCACTGCGGTCTGATTCCCTGTCGATTAGATATACGCTCAAAGAATCTGTTCGTAGGGTGGGTCCTGCAAGCATACATTTTTTGCTCAAGCCCTTATTTTTTACTTAAATGTTATAAGATTAATTTTGTTGCATATAACGTACATATCTGTTTAACGCAAGGGGCTTCAATATACTACCTTGTACGAAAAAAAAGTTTTAAAGTAAGAATGTAGGTTCTACTTCAAGACGAAGAGGTCTGGTTTTAAGGTAATGAATAGGCTTATGGTCTTCGTTCATGACCTGAAATGGATTCAAATCTAAGTCTAAAACCAAAAATGATACATAAAAGAGATGCGGTGGGGTTAATGTATACCGAATTCATGTCAAATCTTGGAGGCGGTTCATGCTCAAGTCTTAGAATCAATTGTCACTTTGATATGTTGTTTTTCGAAAGAAATAGGACCACACGTACCTTACCGATTTCACAAAAAAAATTTTTGATCAAGTTAGGAGTATTTTAATCTTAAAAGTCGAAAACGCGGCTTATTAAGAAATGGTCGAAACTTTCGAGAAAAGTGTGATATTTTTCAAGCTAATATAGGTATTCATCTTTTTCTCTTCGATTTTGATGGAGTATCTTATCCTCCTTCGAAGGATGCTAAAAATTTTTGAGAAAGTACAAAATTGACGAAATGGCGACGATTTTTCTAAAAATATTCAAAGTCAATTCACTCAAAAACCTCAGCGTTTTTTTTTCTTTTATTTTTTTTTCTAATTTGTCCTAATGCAAAGAAAAAATTCCACAATAGTCTGCCCTGTGCCCGCGCCTCGGAGGAAAAAGAACCAAATTTAACTGTTTCAACAACGTGCTGATGCAAGAATAATAAAGTGAGTAAGGGAAAATTTAGAGTATCATTTATTTAAAAAATACCCACTTCGAAGGAAAAAGTTTGTTGTAAAAATTGTTGAAACTTTTAAATTACGTACTTTGTTCTTTATGACACCATAAATTGTATTGTTGCACAAACATTTTTAAGTATTTTTACATATTTTCGCAAGAATATTGGAAATGAAGCAAGACAGAAAGAAGTGTTAAGTAACATTTTTCTAAAACATTTGTAGTCAAACAAGTTTAATTAATTGACTTTTTTTTGCATTTTGTGTCGTTTTGGCAAAGAAGTGAATTTTTGTTTTTCAGACAAAAAAACTGTCTCATCTCTCCGGGGTGCGGGCATAGTGCAGACTATCACGGAATATCCACTCTTAATTAGGATTCATATCTTTGTTAAAAAAAAGTTCTTGAATTTGTGAGATAAGTACGAGTTGTCTTCTTTCCTTTGAGAAACAACATATTTAAGTGTCAATTGATTCTGCCACTCGAGCATGGACTGCCCGCCCGATTTGAAATGATTTCGGCCGTTACATTTTTTTTTGAAAAGAAACACCATTTTTTTAGTTTTTACCTTGAAAATAAATTAAATTTGTGAATATTTTTCAAAGTATTGTGTATCTTATAGTATTATGTTTACATAATATCAACGAGGTTTCTGAAATATAAAAAATCTATGAACTTTCGATCAAAAAATTTCCAATCTCTAGGGTAGTCGTGTGTTTGATAATTTTTATAATTGCTTATTTGGAGTTGTGTTCATTTTCCGATAAAAGTTATATACCTTCAAATAATATATGCGTAATAAAAACAGGCTTACTAATCTCTTTCTTCATTGATTTATTCCTTTACTTTATTTTTATTTATAATGATTTTATGGTGCTCATTTTATTCACATTCATATCCCATTCACATCACATTCACATCACATCATCATAGGTACTATTCAACCAGCTTATTTTGATGAAATATATATGACTTATTACATAGTATATTAAATGCATGTAAACTATGAACACCAAAAGTGACAAAAGAGTACGTTGAAATCTCATTTTATAGCGAAAATATGTTCGAGAATGGTACATGCCAGGGAAGATTACACTTACATTAATATTAATTTGAAAAAATAGATTACAGGAATCCTTTATTTTATTTATCTACATGAATCAACATTCATGCATAAGTAGATCAAATGACTACATTCTCTACTATCTGTTTTAAAAGTTGTTAGAAACTTCATATTGCTCTAAAACATGCCAGGGGTCATAACAGACAAGGGGAGATTACACGCTATATTTTTCCTAATTTAAAGAAGAAATGAATTGAATTTTGAAAACCTACAAGTGGTTTTATTTGAAGGTTACTAGGATACAAATGTTGTGCTACAACTTACCATATCTAGAATATGTTGCTTTTCTTAGAAATACATCGTGCCAGGGGAATTACAGTAAAATAGGTACGCGTCTGATTTTCGCGGAAAATGTCTTATATTTTGCTTATTACACTTTTTCGCACCGATGCAAAAGTTATAATGTATGGGATATATCTTCACATTCATTCCCTACGAAGCCAAAACGCATATTTTCGCAAAACAATTTTTCTGCAGAGTGTGAACTGCAAAGGTTTATCCGCAAATCAGAAAGTGGTTATGAAATTCAATATGCTCTGAAGGCTAAGATAACAAATATAAAAACGTTTCTTCAATATCATCACATTAGTCTATATACAAAATTAATTTAAGCTGAATTTGAATGATCAAAGTCGATAATTGCATCTTCAGTTACATATGGAACCATTCGACCCATAGGTGATTACAGCCAGGGGAGATTACATTTCGCACTTTCGCGAATTTTTAGGTATAGAGAAAAACTTTGTCTTGAGTTTTACAAATGCCCCTAATGAAAGTCAACATACTGCATTGAAAACATCCAGACTCATTATATTAGCGTCTTCAATTAATAAAATATTTAGCCGTTGCACAAATGTGCATGTTTGATAAGAATCACTCACATACTTGAACTTATGTGAAGGCTCTATAAGTAAAATATGTAGCCGATATTAACAATATTGCGATTGAGGATGTTTGCCCCTTCGCTCAATTTTGAATAAAAATAATCTATAAAATCAGTCACCTCCAACAGGATTTTTCAAAAATTAGACTTAGTTTCTCTATCTTTAGCTCAACTCTCATCTAGAAAAAGTGAAGATCCTCATTCTCTTATTTGCCTGCATAGCTTTTCTCAATTTTGCAAGTATGTGTAGCTAGCATAATACAATATTAATTTTAATAAGAAATATTACATTATCGAATATTACAGTAACGAGCCTATGTGGATAACCATTTGCTCGATCTTCCATATTACGTTCAAGAACTCCATGAAGAATGTGGTCAGGTGCGGGTAGGCCAGCAGTTGTCAGTTTTACTATTGTAAGTTGGCTTCCTGGAGGAATATCAAAAGGATGGGACCCTGCAATTTCTTTGATCAATGCACCGACTGCTGTAAAAAAAATTGATTAATGAAATTTGTGTACAGTGGATAAATGACAGTCAGTTATAGTGGACGAGCCAGAGAAATTTCTGATTGCACATTTCGTTACGGACGGAGTTACCGAAATTTCAGCTTATGCATGAAGTCCCTTTTGTAACTTCTCACTTTACTTTCCCATTCAACTCACTGAAAAACAATTCTAGTGAAATATAGATGAACAATTGAAACAAATAAATGTGTCAGTGAAAGTGAAGTGAGAAAGTTATATAATCGACGACGTGTCCCATGATAGATTTAGATTTTCCTTCTTCACTTTCCACTCTCCCCTTCCCATTTTTCCCTTTCACTACCCTTATCCAACCTCGATATGCCGAATAACTCATATCTCCATCACACCCTACCCATATCACCGTTCTTTACTCATCCTGACTAACACTTATCACACCCTCTCCACCCTTCTTTTCCCTTATACCTTTCATCCAACCCTTTCATATGAGCCCTGGCTCACTTCTTCTCGGTTGCTTCTTGCCCCAAATTCTTTTCCCTCTACTTAACAAACATCTTTACAATTAATAAGCTACAGTTATATTTCTCTCTTTCCACCTGACACTCCCTAGGCCCTCCTATTATCTATCTCATATTATTCCTCTATCGGCTTTTCTTCAGTCAACTTCCCTTACCCGCTCTTCACCCCTCATATCACATTTCCCTTTCTCAAACCCTTTTCCGCATGTTTGCGTTTCCGTCTCTTCATCTTTTTTCACTTCTCCTAACCTCCTTCTCCACTCCTATTTCCCCCATCACCATCAATCGCTGTCCAATTACCACATTCACCCTTTTCTAACTTCTTACGTCCCTCCCTTCTTCCCCTCAACCCTAATAATTACAATGTGATAGGTAAGCATATGAGAAAAAAACAGCTAGAAGTGTTTTACGTATTCTGCGAGATATTTCGTAATGTGATTTTCGACATCTCTTATTGTGCTGCATGAGTTCAGACATTAAAATGAGAGCATCGTGTTAACCGCTCTGTAAACAGTATGATCTAACACATTTTCAAGAAAGTTAAAAGAATTAAGAAGAATTTGGAAGAGCCTAAGAGCATTTCATGCGATTCAGAAGAATTCAAAAGAATACAAAGAATTCGAAGAACTTAAAAGAATTCGAAGGAAATGAATTTAAAAAATCTGCACGCTTCACAGGCACATTCTCATCTCCCGCTTCGCGCGCAGCTCGCTTCGCTCGCAAGTTTAAGCGCGTCCAGGGCGCGTGATTCGGTCGTCGCGCTTCGCGCTCCGAAACATGATCTCGCACTTCGCGCTCGGTGTTATATGTTCTTCATGTACAAATTTATAAATTTGCTTTTGATTTCAAATGAGAAAGGAAATTT
>JAUMHM010084885.1:0-30612 GCA_032362435.1 Melikaiella ostensackeni
AAAAAAGAAGAATTGAAATCGGCCGAACGAGAGCGCCACATGGTGACGAGTCCTAAAACTTTTTGATCAAGGTGGTACTTTGCACTCTTTTGAAATACCTCAAAATCTCTTAAAATCTGTTGGAATCCTTTCAAATCACTGGAAGTCTTTCAAAGCTTTCGAAATCTTGTTTGCAGTGAAAATAATTGATATATTGTTGATATATTGAGTAAAAATAGAAAATCTCACGTAAAAAGATGGAGGGGGGAGGCTGGTCCCAAAAATCTTACGAATCCTTACAATAGGAGAGGAAGGGGCTAAAATTTGGAAACTGCTCTACATCTATTTTTTATTGGATTAACCTGGTTAAGAGTGGCAATAGACACTCTTTAAAGGATTAAGTCAACGAATCACAATTTACTTCTACAAATTATTAATTCAATATGTGGAATATTTTAACATATGACGTCGTTAATTTGAATTTTTGTCAATGATTTGATCATTATTTTAGTATGTCTTTGTACATCATTTTTATCAGTGGTCTTCTAAAAATACAAGTAGGCTATTATTTCACCCAGCTGCTCATTTATATTTCGTATTTCAATATAGGAGAGGGGGTCAGCTTCAGTGTTACATGACATCTTGAGGGGTGGGGGTTCACCGAAATATGACATGTGGATCATTTCATATCTGAACCCGGTATTTGTAATAAACCATGACATTTGAAATTCATAACGCTACAAAGCTAGCTTAAAGATATGAAAATCAATGAGTCGGGGATACAGTTGGCTGCTTCAAAAACGAAAATTACTTTTTTCAAATATATTTTAATTGTGTTGATTTGATTTTTCTCTATATTTATGTTTGAGATATGAATTTTTTTCGTGCATTACTCTATGTACGAGTTTTCAAAAATATAAAATATTAATGAACTTGTGTTTAAAAAATTGCCTATCTGTGCCAAAGTCGTGACTTTGATAATTTTATGATTGCTGCGTCAGAATTCTGTGCATTTTTCTAATAAAATATTTGATATACGTGACTTAAAAAACATACATAATTTATGGACCTGTTTTTTTAAATTTCCTATAGTAATCTCTACCGTATTCGTGAGTTTGGTAATTTCAAAATTGCTGTGTCAGTGTTGTGAACACCTATCCGATAAAATTAAGAATACAATGAAACTACCTGTATATCCACTAAAAAGTGTTTGCGTGATAAAAAAGGTCTCTTAATCAGATTTTTTATTATTTGCCTTTGAAAACTCGTGACGACAGTCTCGTTGCAACACTGAATGAATAGGGAACATCAGCACCACGAATGCATACGTTCCACAGCTGTTGCCAGATTGTCAACTTTTAAGTGAAAAAAAAAAACAATTCGAAGTTAAACTTTTCGACTGTGGTACTACTTGCAATCTACATATAACGTAAGTTGAGACAGAATGAATTTATAAAGTCTATAAGAACCTTGATCGTTTATTATTTAAATTAAAAAGTAACTGGAAGCCCGACTTTCTCTCTGTGAAATGGGCTGGGTGGTAAGTTTCTCGTATACGGAAAATACCTCAATAATTTTTATCATGAATCAGTTTTATTTTATTCATCTGTAGCCCTAAAGTCCTCCGTTTTTCTTATTAAAGTACAATTTTATTTCCTTAGATTGCTTCTCAGTTTATTTCAATCACGATTTAGATGTGATATATTTGTATTTACGATTCAGAAATTGTGAGAAATGACGATTCGGAAAAATAAAATTTAAGTGCATGAGATTGCTAACATGCACACGCAAAGCCCGCTGTAAAAACCGACGTAGACAAAATCTCATCAGAAAAGAATAAACATTGCTGTTATTTTTTGTCTCTTCTGTCAATTTTTTTCATATCTTTAGTTGAAAGAATAAAATGGATTTTGCCTTTGACTAATCGGTTTTAGTCGAGTACTCTAGAATTTCGTATAATTCAAGTTTACAGTAATTTCTCATTTGTTGATATTAGCTTACAATTAATGATAACAGAAGTCATTTATATGAACAAAGCGCCTATTACTATTACTATTATATACTATTCGATTTAAAATGTTACGAATTTCAAATAGATTTTATTTGATAATGTTCACTATTTCAATTGTTTCAATTTTAATTCACAAAATACTTTAAAATCTTATCAAAAAAATCTCGAACGCAAAGAATTCCCAACTGAATAAATGAAATTAAAATATCAAATTTGTCATTAAAAAATGTTTTCTTACTTTTCTCTTTTATTCAAAAACGGTTGCTTGGTTCAGGAAACTGAGGCCGGACACATGTACGAAATGTACGTACATGTACGTATATGTAAGAAACGATGACGATACGATTACGATACGATACGAAAATACGAACGATCCTAAAATCTTTCTTCTCAAAACATGCTCCTAATTATTTTTCCATTCTAGTTTGTCGATCGATATACAATTATGAGAATGGATAAAAAAATCATTGAGAACATGTTTTCGAAAGGGCGATTTTACCATTACACTTTTGAAAAAAAGTAATAAAATAATAATTAAATCGAAGATCTGAATACAACCGTTTCATCGGGAAAAATTAATTTAAAGTAATTTTTGTTCTATTATACTTTCGAATTAAAGACCTCCCATCGTTGTATTTTTCTTCCTCCATAGAGATATTTGATTTATTTAGTTTATATAGTATTGTTTATTGTAAACTCAAATGAATTTGTATTCTTTATTTTTCAGATAACAAAAATGCTATCTTCAAAATATACCGTTGTCATACTTGTGATATTGGGACTAATTTATAGTGCATTGGCGACATGCTCGCGCGATGACTGCTTTATACTTGATGATGAAGCGAATCCGAGTCATCCTCAAGACACTTGTTGCAAGAAGTATTATTGTTATAAGTCGAATCCTCGTTTTCTACGGGGAGTGTGTAAACATAATTCTATCAAATAACTGCTAAATATGCCTAAAAAAGTATATGTATTTGCAAAAATAAGTCGATTATTCAATCATTGACGGTAATAAAAACTTACTAAATGAAACGATAAAATGTTCCACCGAATGAATTAATAAATTGTAGAACTGAATTGTGATTTAATTATTTATCCCTTTGATAAGGAGTTATAACTCCCCGAATGGAATCCCATGAAATCTTCGATACCTGGAAATCTAGTATGCAGGTATTATTTGAATAAGATAGGAAATATTTAATTTTGTCTTTTAGTGCTCCTTAAATATAATTTTTCCTTTGAAAATATTTTCTGAATGTTGAATAAAAAAAGTAATTTCAAAATTAATTTGAAGCCGCAGTTAGATTGTAATTAATCGTAGCAGATTAAAGTTTTTACTCTCAATACAGTGCCCAAATAATCGTGAATCCTCTCGATCTTTTTTTTCTATGATGATAACATGTTCGCAATGATTTTCCCCTTTAAAAGAAATTAGGATACGGGTAGGAATAAAAAATGAAAATTGGTAACGTTTATCGGTCCAACAAGTTTTTCAGAATGATTGACTATACAATTCTGAATGATGGTTGAAAAATTCAATTGCAAAATTTATTAAATTCTTGAATATGCTGGGAAAAATTTGTTTGGCACATATTATTGAAGTAACAAAAATTTTGTTAGTTCAACTATGGAATATAATTATTATGAGTAAGAAAATATTTTGTTGACCCAATCTAAGTTTTTGTTGGTATTCTTTTGGTAAAAGGAGTATTTCGTTGATTCGACCGAAGCCACTATTTTTCGAAGCATGAAAGTTGTTTTAGTTTGTGAAAATTGATATCAACAAATAAGAAAACAAAGTTTTTGGAAATAAAATTAAAGCATGTGCCTTTTTTCTAATGTGTGCATTTTGTCACCATAGAATTTTATGATCAATTATTTTAAATAATATACTGTGACATTTTTTAACAGGGCTTGCTTATGTCCGTTTGTGCGAACATCACTTTATAATTATATCGCAACTTAATCTTCACATTAGTCGAGATAAAATATCATTCACAAGCTAAATTATTGATTTTTTTGGTCGACGCAATTCTAATTTGTAATTAATGTAACATAATATTTTTCATTTTGTTGTTCGCGACATAACTTATATAAAATTGCTAACAATTTTTGAGCAATTGGTATTTGACAATTTTTTGAACAATGATTTTTTTATTGTTTTTTATTATGGTATACGACTCGCTATTTTTAAGATCCAAAATCTTTGGTATATTTTCTTTACTTTATGCAAAATACTTTTATTACTCTGTTATCATAAATGTAAGTTATTTGGAACATTCTCAAAAATTATGTTCAATATATATTTATTAAATTTCGGATATTAATTAAATTTTTTCAAAAGATTAAAGTTTGCATGATGTGCACACCTTTTTAACCATAGATTGTTCATTTTATCACGATGAAAAATCACCAAGCTACAACCGAAAATATTTTTAAGTTTCACATTTTTTCAGATTTCTTCAACTTTAGCAATTATTTAACGTCATTTTTTAAAATAACATAATTTTTTGCTGCTACTATATTAAAACTGCGTTAAAGTCCGCGTGTAATGAATTTTTTGAAATTAAAATTTGTTGAAATTAGACTGAGCTATCGAATTTTAAGCTAATTTAACAGCTGAATTCTCAACTACAGCGAAAGCTGATATGAAATGTTTCCTCGTTGTTCGATGAAGCAGTACTCAGTTCTAAAAGTCAAAAATATGAAATCGTATTTTCTCTGTGCTGGATTACTCAGTCGTGTCCACCGATTCTAATTAAAAAAAGCTCATAATACGCGGAATTGGACAAATTTTGAATATATTAACAGCAGAAGGTCATTGAATTTCAAAAAATGTCATCAAATGGTCGTTAAATTTTAAAACATCGGAAAAAAAACGAAACTTCACAATATTTTTGATTGTAGCTTCGTAATTTTTTACCGTCATAAAATAAACAATCTATGGTTAAAAAGGTGTGTTTTTCACTTCCAACCGAAAAAAAAATTGGAGATCGAATGAAAAATGGCGAATTTATAAATTGTTATATACAAACACCTGCTAAAAAATCTTTTTTTTCTACCATAAAGTCAGATTTTAGGGTTTTAAAAGAAATTTCGCATATGACAATATGTCTTGTAAAGTATATTGAGTTTTTTTTCTAACATAATGGCATAAAATATTATTATTCACTAATAAAAAACGGAGCTAAAAACATTAAAATCTGCGACTCGACATCAAATTAATTGACTTTTAAACTAAATGCCCCAATAGGTTCAAAATTACATTCACTTTTGATTATTGGAATAAAAGGAAAGAGTTTTGAAGAATGAACTTGAAAATGTGAATCATAATACAACAGTGAGTGCCTAGTCGGGAGGAATTTCGTATGAACACTTACCATAAGTTCTCCCAGAAATGTGTGTAGTTACATATATTTGTAGATACAAGGCATTTGTGGCACCTCATTAGCACAACTTCACTCCACAAGCTGCAAGCTCTTAGCTTGATAATTAGGTATCTGGGCTTTGTTGCACGTTTTGAATCAACGTGTGTCATCCGCACCAATGACAAGTTTCCCGGAGAAGTATATACCTTAGAATAGCCCAAAAGGACTGAAATAAATAATTAAAAAACGTACATCCCTAAAAAGTCTCCTATGTACTCCTAAAAATGTAAATTGGAATTCAAATTCATATGAAATTTTTTGGAATCATCTTACCGAAGTATGTGTCATTTGTCATACTTGCAGTATTAACGAAATTAAGTTCATCCTTCAGCTTAACTATTTCCAAAACTTTCTGCAAACTTCTGCCCACTTGTTCTTCATACTGAAAAACTCATCGTCATTTTTTGTGAAATTTCAAAATAATATTTAGAGGTTGCTGTATGGTTATTGATTTCTTTTCGACTTTAACATAGAAAAACGTTCCTCTTTCTTCATGCTTAAATTTGACATATAAATTCTTCAAAGAATCTAAAGAAATTCGAGAAACTAATTATTCAGTGATGAAGATAGTGCTTTCCGTAGTAAATGCATTACATAATTATTAGGATTACTTTTTAAGTCTCAAACATGGCGGTTGTTGCATTAAAGCATAACTTTCATAAGCCTATTTCAGGTCCTATATATCGTTCGTTTTTACCGAAAATTACAACAGTCTGTTTCTCCTAGATTCAGGATGCGATCTCGTGAATATTGTATAATTTATATTTTAATATCAATAAGATTATTAGCAAAAACCGCAAGTGATTCGTCCGTAAACGACTCAGGTAGTCCATAGATTACTTATTCCATGATGGGCGCGTTGTCTCGGCTAATCCATTTAGGTTTTACTATTGTATATATAATACCTTGCATACATCTCTTGCTTCCATTACATCCATACATCTTTTCATGCCAGGTCTCATGTTTCCACCACTTTTCATATCTCTTCGCTGTAGAGTCTCATTCACACATACCAACCATTCTTTCTTCGGTCTACCTCTGGGTACGCTACCATTCCCCTTACTTAAATACACTTGCTTCGTTAAACACCCTCCGTCCATTCTCTCAACATGACCAAACCATCTCATAAAATTTCTTTCACTTTTATCAATCAATGTTTCTTCCACGCCACATTGTTTGAGAACCCACTCATTACTGACATTGTCTATTAATGCTTTACCGCATATGGTATATTTCGCAGAAATTGCATGCCCAAAGCGTTCACCCCACTTCTATCTCTTTCCTGATATGTCCAGATCTCGCTACCATACGCACAGTGTGTACAAGCACGTAATTATATATTGCAATTTCAGCTTTGCTCGTTACATTTTAACTTCTAGTAATGACTGGTAACTGCCGAAAATCTTTCAACCCTCGCTTATATACGTTTGGATATCGCCGCATCTATCTTTCCCTCAGCAGTGAATACGTAAACATCTAAAATACACGAAATCCTCAATTTGTTGTATCCTCTCTTTGTTTAAGGTAATGTTGCATACTGTTCTCTCACCTCTTCTTTCAAAGACAATAATTTTCGTTTTATTCACGTCACTCTTAAGACTGGTATCCAGTCTGCTCATCATTCTCTGCAAATCATTGACTGATTATGTCTTAACGATATTGCCATCTGTAAACGCCAGTCCACGCAATTTCACTGTCCCGTGATCAGCACCATCTTCGTCTAAGAGAGTCATTCTTAGACATTTGTCGATGTATATGTCACAGGCGAAGTATGTAATCCAGGCATTATATATGATCCCTAGGCATTATATATAATGCCTGATTATTTCAGGCAAAGTATTTGATGGAATACTTATCTCATAAATTGCCTAGGCATTATATAAAATGCCCATCACGAGTTTGGTAAAGTATAGAATCTTGATATTGTATACAAAATTATGCACTTAAAGAAGGGTGTAAATTAACGAGCACTTGTAGAATTCAACACAAATTTATTCGCTATTTACTACATTATAGCATGCTGAAATAGCATTCTTATTGAGACCAAACTTTGTTTTTTACTCAGAAACACTTATTGTTTTGATATAATGACATACCTATGGATCACCTTCTTCTATTTAGATTCTTGCAATTTAAATACATATTAGAGTGACCATAAAAAAACACTTTTAGGTTTCTTATGTTTGAGAGTCAAATAACGGAATTTTATTGGATTGTAGGAAGCAGAATTTGTTTTGAATGTTAAACAATATTTAGTGGTACCATTAAATAATATAAGACACGTGTCACATCCTCTTTTGAGTTCTTATGGAAGTAGCATGAGCAACATCAACTTTTCTTTCATTCAAGATTTTAACCACTATGTTATCCTAAGTAAACTGGAGTCTCGATTTCTGGTAGGTTTCGAGCATGGCCTGCAATGGCGTTGCCATAAACATATCAAAGATCCAACGTAAACTGTCAGGGCCGTATGAACTATTTCCAGTAGGAATACATAATATTGATTAACTGTATTGTGCCAGTATTTAAAAATGAATGCTAAACATGCACGCGAGTGTTCGAACTGTCCGCTTTGTGACTACATAACTGCTCAACTCCACTGCGCTCACAGCGCCAAGTCTTTCCACACCTTGGATCTCCTCATCCACAACCGAAATTCTACGAATATTATGAACCAATCTATCACAAACTGAGACTCCCGCGTATATCCACTTTTTAATCTGAACTTTTAATATATTGTTTTTGAGGCCTTCAGAGTACATAAGACATATTTTTCAATGAAAAATTTATAATAAATATAAACTACGTTTGCCTAAGACTCGCTCTTCTCACTGTTTCCAAACATTTCCAATGACTAATAGCAGCCGCAGTGATATATTTCTGATACTGAAATTTGGCGACTATTTTCTTCATCAAATGTTATTGAAGATGAAAATTTTGAAAAAGGAAATTGAAAAAAAATATAATTAAACCAGCTGAATTGCAAACAAATCTGAGTAAATTTCCGAATGTGACAGTTCTGCGACTTTAACTGTTTAATTTTCGAGGCAGAGCTCTCATTGTCATTGTCATTCTCTAATTAATACCTGAGTTTTGACCTAAGCAATTTTATGCAAAATAAGTCTTAGTAAAGAGAAAAATGTAAATAAATATTTTTTATAAATAAATTTTACAGAGATATATAAAATTTACCATGGCAAAGAGCTGCTTCAATATGCCATTTCTCGTTCCCAGGGGATAGACTATATCACTTGTGACACTAATTTGCTTCAGTAATATTTTCGACTAATTATATTATTTAGTGAAAACTTAAAACTACTTAAAGAAATAATAAAATACAATTAATAATTAGTATACATTCCCACTGAAGTAAAATAGCGGCTTAGTTTTCATCAATTCTGGTTTAGGAAGTAAAAATTCCTAAATTGTCATTGGAATAGTAATTAGTATGTATTCATTACCTGATCTAGAAACAACATTATTTACAATGCCCAGGTAATTTGTAAAAAATAGAGAGTATTACATACTTTACGTGGCTTCTGTTGAACATCAAATATATATTGCCTAGGCATTATATATAATACCGGATTATATACTTTGCCTGTACATATATATTGAACATCCATAAGGACACGACGCCCAACACCCTGCTTAATATCAAACCGATCGCTCAGTTAACCATTCACTCTTACGCTCGCTTTAATACCGTTATATAATGCTTTTATTCATTTTAGAAGCCAACTGTTCACTCCATGCTCCTTCAAGACTTCCCAAAGTTTGGTTTTATCTACCTTATCGAAAGCCTTTTCCACACTGTAAAAACTAGAGTTCTTTTTATATTGAGGACTATTTTCAGAGCGTTCTCTTTCGAAGCCGATATGCCTACTGTTTAAATTTGCTAACTTCAGATTGGTAAATGATACGCGATAACGAATGAAAATGATGCACAGCCGGGTACTGTTTCAACATAAATTTAAAGTTCATGACATTAATGATCAGAAGAAACAAAAACCCAGAATGACATTTGATTCGCACTTCGGTCTTGTTTTAAGCCCAGAAAATAGTACTAAAATGTTATTCATCGCGCATCAGATTGAAACAGGACTATTCTTTGGGTTACTGTTTTAATACCGAAAACCAGCCTTATGATAATACTTATTTTTTACAGTGCAAATCAACAATTTTACAGAAGCTAAATATATCACCCTCATATGATCTTCCTGGCATAAATCAACTTTGGACTTCCCACATCCTTTCTTTAGTTATTGCCATGATGTTCCAAATGAATGTTTTGGTGAATAGCTAAACATATGATCCACACATAATCTCCCTGGCATAAATCCACATTGGACTTCACACATCCTTTCCTTAGTTATTCCCATGATGTTACAAATAAGTGTTTTGGTGAATATTTTTCCCACGGTACTCACAATGTAAAAAGAGTATTATTATAAGGCTGATTTTCGGAATTAAAACAGTACCCCCAAAAAATAGTCCCACTTCAATTTGATGCACGCTGCATAACATTTTAGTAACATTTTCTGGGCTTAAAACAAGATCGAAGTGAGAGTAAAATGTCATGATGTTTTTTTTGTTTCTTCTGAGCATAATTGTCATGCATTTTAAAGTTATGCTAAAACAGTATCCGGCTGTGCATTATTTTCGTTCGCTAGCACATATCATTTATCAATCTGAAGCTAGTAAGTTAAACCACTACACATACTGGCTTCAAAATAGAACACTCTAAAAATAGTCCTCATTATAAAAAGAACTCTCGTTTGTACAATGTAGTAGGCTAATCGCCCTATGAGTACTACAGTCACCTTCATCACCCTTTCCCGTGTAGAGTGAAAAAATAATCGCCTTTCTTCAATCATTTGGAACTTCACCGTTCTCACCACACAAATTCATAATTCGCTCAGCTCACAAATAAATAGCCGCCACCGCTATTAAACATTTCAGCGGTGATATCACCCACACCAGCAGCCTTACCTTTGTTTAGTTTCTTATTGCGGATATAATGTCGCAGATTTCCATTCTTCTTTCGCTAAATATTCACTAAATTGATCAAATATTCGCTAAATTGACTAAACATTCACTAATATTACACTAAATATTATAAGAACATTTATTTTTCAATGAAAATTGTTCGAACAAATAATTTTAGTCTTAAAAAAAAAGGTTCGAACTGATTTATACTCAACTGGAATATTTAGAAAAGTAACTTATTTCACGAGAAAAATTGTAATTCTAAATGAATAAATAAAACATTGAATGAATATACTTAGTTTTCAATTATATTTTTATGAAAATTTACATATATGAATCAACAACAATTTTCTAAATAATGAAATGTCTCTACCGAATAACAATATTTACTAAATATTCATTTTTATACAAATTTCTCAAACGAATAAATTTATTTTTGTAAAAAAAAATGATTGAAAGGAAAACTTATTAAATTATTCACTGAATAATAAATTTCAATTAAATAATTTTTATAAATTAATTTAATTAACCTACTTGAATCAAATGAACTTAAAATTATGAAACACATATTGCTATTATTCTTAATATTAATTCAACCATTTCATTAAATGTATTTCTCGTAAATTCTAAATATAAGGAACATTAATTTGCATTGTAATTAAATTGTCTCTGAGCTAAGAAAAGTAGACAGTAGACTAGAGTAGGTAGAACTTATCTTTAAATTCTCATTGACGTTTTTATGAACTCCAATCAATTTTCTAAACGAGAACTTTCACAGTTTTCGTGTCTCAAAAATGTTGCAACTCAAAATACACTGAGTTTGATGTACACTTGAGGACCGGCATTTTACAGTGTCCAAAGCGTGAAGCGACCTCCGAATATCATTTTTAAATTATTTTAAAAAATGGCAATTAGTTTGTCAGTACAAGGTACAAGTTTCCAGTTGCGAATACTAAAAAATCGAAAGTGAGTCATTTTAGGCCACCCTAATATGTATTTATATTCCTAATTTCAGAATACATTAAATAAACTCTATCGTTTCACTTTATTGTTATTAAAAGATACAACGGTTCTGTATTGAGTTTCAAATTAAAATTAAATGATCACAAATTAGGATAAGCTGGACATGGAATTTCATTTTACGTTCCCGGTTCCGGGAAATTAGTCGAAATTGACAATCACGTTAATCGAGTACATCAAGTGAATCCAATAACGGGAAATGTAAAAAGAATTTTTCTTTATGAGGAACGCCGATGGTCTTTATATTAAAATTGATTATTCTTTTAAAATATGTTTTAATGTTTTATACCACATCATTGGAATAAAATTAGAATGTTAATAATTATCTTGATAATAAATAATATAATTAGTCGGTTTCCAAAGACTGTGGTGCAGAAGAAACATTGATTGAGAAGAGTGAAAGAAATTTGCTAAGATGGTTTGGTGATGTTGCGAAAATGAATGGAGGACGTTCAACGATGCAAGTGTATTTAGGTAAGGTGAATAGTAGCGTACCCAGAGGTAGACCAAAGAAAGAATGTTTAGAATGTATGAATGAGACTCTACAGCGAAGATATATAAAAAGTCTCAGAAACAAAAGAGCCTGTATGAAAAGATGTACGGATGTAACGAAAGCAAAAGATGTATGCAATGATAGGGAAGTATGGAGGACAATTGTTCATAAAAAGAAGAGTGACGCCTGCAACGAAATATTCTGAATACTAATGGGCCCTCGTGTAGAGCTTTGCTTATTACACAGAGAAAACAAAAGATAAAGTTAACATCGATTCTAGATGAAAGATTCGTTGCAACAAATATTAAACTTGCCGGTTAAACTTGACCTGAATCGAAGATGGTTTCGCGTTCTTAAATTTGCCTTGGTAATCTTTCGCTTCATAACGTTTCATTTTTATTCGAAAAATAGTAAAAGTTACGACGCCAGTGCTGTCTACCGACGTTTGAGTTTATTAAACTGGAACAAAATGACGATTCTTGCTGTCAGTTGCTTTTTGCTAAATGGTGTAACATAAGTTCTAGTTCGTTCACAATAGTCTAATCTATTTCAGAGCAGATTTATAAGCAAAAGCAATGTTTTATTTGTGTTTTTTGTTACCGATTCTACGTTCCACCCTAATTAGCTCACTCCAGCGTGTCGTAGTGTATAACGTCAGAATTATTCTCCTAACCTCGGTGAAACTTTCGCACATTTTAACTTTTGTTATTTCTGCGTGGATGTGGTTGGGGTAAAGAGTATTGATCCTTCTAAGGATTAATCAATCAGTTTAAGTATTTATGTGTCAATCGTAATGTATGATGGCTCTGTAAAGCTCTTCACCTGAGGTGATTGCTAGAGAGATCGATCAGCTACCGTTTCGGAGCGGTGTCATGGAAAGAGTGCGTCGTTTGAATGAGCAGCACGCGACTTCTAGATTGATCTAAAACCTGCCCCTTCTCCCACACATTTCTTACTTACCGTTACCACATAAAGTCCTCGATCCCAGTAGTATAACGAGGCTAGAACTGAACGAGATACGCTTAACCAGAAAAGGATTTGGCCTGATGGTACAATAATAAATAATAATAAATAAGGTAATGTAGGTTATTCTGAAGGTAAGGCATAGAACAATTTGAAAATTGTTTTACCATTGAATAACGAGGAAAATTCAATTTAGAATGAAAGCTAGAGAAGTAGATTGCTGAATTAATGAAAGGGAAAGAGCTTAAATCATCCGATTCCTGAATTCTGTGAAGTAAAGACATTTTATCACTAATCTGACGTAGCCATCGGCCTAGTTGTCGCATACCGCATGGTATACGCCATCACGATACACGAGGTCATACCCTTGCATTAAGTGTGCAATACAAAGATAGACACACATTTCTGTGTATAAGTCCGAAATCAATAATATTGATCGACCAAAAGCCGCGTAATCCGTGTCACGGAAGCAGGATTAAGAAAAAAGACATTTACAATAAAATAGAAAAGGCTTACTTTCAGTTATCGGATTATTTAACGTTGGGAAGCAAAAGCTGGCGTCTTAAATACCGTAGAATCACCTAATTTCGGACGCTGGCTCAAACTTTGGGCACCTATTTTTCTTGGATTTATACTTATTTTTGAAAAAAAATTGGCTTCTCACGTCATTTCTGACTTTGGAATAAAAGTTGTTATTGTTTTTATATTATCTGGTTATGTATAAGCAAAAAAATTGGGTGTTCGAAGTTTAGGCCAGTGTCCGAAGTTAGATGATTCTACGGTATCGAAAATTCGTGACACATTCACCATTTTTATTAAGATCGAAATAGAATCTACTTTTTTTATGAACTTTTTCGTGCACCAAAAGCAGAACACAAAAAAGCTTACAAATCAAAAATAGACTTTCAACCACCTTATTTGCGGCT
Organism: Melikaiella ostensackeni; assembly: GCA_032362435.1. NCBI lineage: Eukaryota > Metazoa > Arthropoda > Insecta > Hymenoptera > Cynipidae > Melikaiella > Melikaiella ostensackeni. The sequence continues at coordinate 13,813 of JAUMHM010084885.1, forward strand.
CAGTAGAGACAAATATAAAATTATAGGGAAACAGGGTGAAAAAAACGAAAAAGTCAATCAAAAGCAACCTCAATTTATCAAAATATATCTGTTTTTGATTAAATATTTTTCGAGGGATGTTTATGAAACTATCAATTTTCAGAAATGTGTGATTCTTTGGATTATTATACTTTTTTCTATTTCAAAAATGGAATAATCTAAATAGATTGGTTCCAAATAGTGATGTGTGCTCAACTAAGTAGTCGATCAATAAATGAATAACGATCAAAAACAGTTAAAAGGACCAATGATAAATTCAGTAAATAGTATAAATTCAGCTGAAACGATCAAGATGAATAATTATTCAAACTATTGATATTACTAATCTGGGAGACCCACTGACAGTTTCGTCATAGCACATTTTGTTTTTATAGATAACTTAGGTTACCAATTGAACGGTTAGCTGACTATTCATTTTGATTGTTTAACAAGAGGAACCTACGCCCTTCAAAATTTTTTTTCGATTCATACTCCTCCTAGTAATAGGTCATTAACAAAATTGTGATATGCTAAAGTAATAAGATGCGCTTTTCCGTAATTCTCGACAAAAACGGCTTTTAAAAAATCCACGTATCCTACATGGATCGCGATGCAACTGTTTTTTAACCCCTGGTTAGAGAAGGCGGTAGCACTTCGAGTTTGTAATTAAAATGGAAATCGAGCCAAAAGATTCATTTTGAAACATTTTTTTCATAAAATTTTTTTCTCACCCCAACCACTTTTACGACAAAAAAAGTCTTTTTATATAAAATTTTCATTTTTCTTCATTCAATTCAATATTTATATTTCGGTTATTATTATTTTCATATGAAATAAAAATGAAATGCACAAAAATAGTATAGTTGAATGACGAAAAATAAGAATTACTAATAAAAATTTTTTTTTGGCGTAAATATAATAAAGGTTGAAAAAAACAACTTTTTATATGAAAAAAGTGTAAAAAATAAATCTTTTGACTTTATTGACATTAGCTTAATAGTCAATTGCAATAAAATTCTCTCAAAGCCCTTTTTCTCGAGAATGTCTGAAAAGCGCATTCTATTTCTTTAGCATATTACAAGATTGGTAATGACCTCATACTGGGAGGAGTATGAATTGAAACAAAATTCCAAAGGGTGTAGGTCCCCCCTTGTTAGCTAAATTTATTCGATTAAATGAAATTGGCCTTGATTTTCTCAACCGTTTTTGTTCGTAATTCATTCATCAATCTATTAATTGATTGAAGCACACAGAACTAGTTCTAAATCAATTTATATCCACTATCATATCATTTCCTTTTTTCTCAATTCTATGTACCGAAAATTAATTGCATTATCCGAGAGGACAAGTTTTTGTTACCATTGACTTGAAATTCCCCTGATTCGTTAAGAATAGCAAAAAAATGAATGAAATCAGGGAAAACTTAATCGGACAGTGTACGTGACTGTTCAGTAATCAGCCTCAAGGTCAACGACGATCTATCTGTCTTTTACTCGTTTATATAGAGTATAAGTATTTTGTATTGATGTTGTTTTACTTCAAGCTTTAAGCGATGGAACACTTCAAGGAATATACCAAATTTCTTCAAGTGTGTATTATGAACATTTTTTTAATGCAGATTTTTTTCTTAGTTATTTGATTCAAAGCCTTTTGAACTCATATTTCAAATACAGACTATACAGGCATAAAGAATGTACTAATCTGCTTATGAAGGGAAGTTATATAAAAAAATTCGTTTATTTGTGGGCACATCCCCCAAAAAGCTTCTATTTAGTGTAAAAAAAATTTTGGATTTGTCTTGCATTTTTCAGATAAGGGCAAGTACATTCCCAGAAACGTAAAAAATCGTATTTCCTCATACGATGAACTAACAATTCTAATCTCTTCAAAACTCTAAACTGATCCTAAAAAAATGGTTGGTTACACCTATTCTGGCGTACAAAACAAGAAAGCTGGTAACTACATTTTTCATGGCTTTATTTAATTCAGGCTTTAATAAACCATTTTATCTCGACCGTATCTAAAAACTTTCTAGTCTAACAGAATAAAAGACCTATAACTATCAATATAGAAAAAGAAAAATCTGTAACTACATGAGCTCGTGCAATACATTGTCATTTGTTTGAAGATACACTCTTTTCTTTCTTGTTTTACGAAAAATACATTTTTTGCGCCTATATCTCAGTTCTACTCCAAATGTAGTTATCGGTTTTTTTGTTTTGCATGGCAATATTATGTATCAAAAATTTTTTAAATAATTATTCTACTTAAAATCGCGAAATTTTTCCACTAAATACCGTAAAGTGCTCGAAATTTGTTCTTTTTCTTAAAAAGTGTGACATTCTGTCAGTTCACCTTCTTAAATACGATTTTTTACGTTTGGGGTTGGTTTAACCGCCCTAAGAACGTATTTACCGTTATCTAAAAAATGTAAGGAAAATTAACAGTTGTTTTTACACCAAATTGAAACTTTTTTGGGCGTGTCCCCACAAATCAAAGAAACCTTTTGTCATTTGAGCGACCCTAATCCTAATGCTCATGTACAAATGATTGAAATTGAGCTACGGAAAAATAAAGCCGCCTGAATCCATTGAACCTGATTTTACAGGAGAGACAAAAAATCTTTTAAAGAGAATAACTTGCAACAGATTGAGATAATTATTTCTTTTTTGTGTTATTTGGGCTGACAGTATAAGGGCCAATATGTCAAAAAATCGATGACTCTACCGACGTACTATAGTTTATAATTTAATGGGAATTTCTTTAGAGCTAGAATGGTTTAGAATTCCATAACATTATAATAAAAAAAATACAACAAATTGCTAAGACAAGGAAATTATGTGATATCAATATTTTCATATTGCTCACAAGTAAACAACAATTGATTGACAGAAAGAACGGAACATTCTTATAAATACACATATTGCTTAAACTTTACTCTCGGAGCAGATGCAAGTTAAAGTAGAGAATTCGCAGAAGCCACAAGTACAAATGGTATATCGTGAAAAGCTAAATAAGTATTGAGGACATCACAGAGAGGACTCAAAGACGGAATTAGGCAATAAAAATGTTGAGGATGCATGGATAATTCCTCGGGATAGCATCTTTAAGAGTACATCTGAAATGTGCGGTACTGCGGCTGTAGGAAGAAAGGCTGGAGATGCTTGGTGGAATGATGAAATCGGCATGACTGTTAACAAAAAAAGGCGAGCGTACTCGAGAAAGCTGAATATTACAGGTCTTAGCAATGGAGAGAGGATTAGACTAGACAATGATCATGGAGATAAAAACAGAAAAGCAAAGATACTAGTCAAAGAAAGCAAGAATAAGATCAAAGCGGAAGAAGATAAAAAAATGCAAATTATTTTGAAGGAAATAAAAAATTATTTTGGAAATGGGTTAGAAGATAAGGGAAGGAAGTATTAGCACTGACTTAGTCGGCATTGAGAATTCTGATGGTACAATGGTATGGAATACGGACAAAGTGAAAGATTGTACGAGTGATTTTTTTTCAAGAAATTGTATGGAGGTCAAGCTATGAAGCATAACAACTGTGCCAGAGAACCGGATACGTTAGACAATCCCGTTGTAGGTGGCGAAAAAAGAATTGATAACCACGACATTATATCCGCGATTAAGAAACTGAAGAATGGTAAGGCTGCTGGTGTAGATGGTGTTGCCGCTGAAATGCTTAAGAGCGGTGGCGGATATTTGTTTGTGTGGCTGAGCGAATTTATGAATATGTGTGCTAACAACGGTGAAGCGGACCTCGAAGTACCGTGGGCGATGTATTTACCAAAACACTTATTGGTAAGGTCATAGTAATAACTAAAGAAAGGATCTGGGAAGTCCACTATGGATTTTGTGCCAGTGCACAGTGGGCCAGGAGACCCGGTTTCTTGTCAAAAAGTCAAATTTCCAACTCTCAAATTCGTACTTAAAATTAGACCGTTGCAATCAGTAATAGTTGGAGTATGTATGACGTAAATTTTTTATTAATTGATGAAATCTTATTCCGTTGGCAGTTGTTCAAAGTATAAAAATAAATCTTAATTTTTTATGTGCGTTTGGTTCAAATATTTGAAATATTTATTACTCAATCATTAATTCCAAAATGATTGATCATTTTATTTTATCCTTGAGCATGTACTTGAAGATAGGTCGGCTCACTCTTACTCGTTTTCATAAATTGCAAAAAAAATTGCAAATAACGGAGTCAGCGTCTGAGCGCCAAGTACCAACCTTGACCGTAAAGTGAGACGGATGTGGTATTTACAGTTCAAAATGGTCTACAACCTGTTATTATCAATAGATTTGGAAGTTCTTTTATTGGGAATGATCTGCCTTAAATCTCTAAGAAAAGCGTTAAAGCCGATTTTATCATTTCTTTTTGGATTCAATACTATATAAACAAATACAGCAGGAAAATAAGCCATTTCAACTATTTGAGTTTTTATCTCAAAAAAATTGCTGAAATAAATTCGTTGTTGATCAAAATTATTGGAGGTAGATTCAAGCAATATAAAAATTTTAATTACCATCCAACTTTATTGCCATACACAATTTGCTTGAACAAATGATTCAGTGTATCAATTTGTTGTAGGCACAAATTATTTCATACTAAAATCATCCTGGTTTGTTATTAGGATGGTATTTAGTAACAACAAATTGTGATAAATTGAAAATTGATAAGCAATTCATAAAGTTGTAAACAATTTTCAAAACTATGAAGGCCCATGGGCAGACCAATAGCCTTAACAAAGGAGTTAATATCGGGATGCGCGCATTTTATTGAAAAATTATCTTTCATAGGAAAAAATCTGATTTTCTAATTGTCTAAACAAAAATTGATTAAACAATTTGTTCTGAACTGTGAGTTAAGGAATAAGTGGATACGTCATTTGATTCTACGGAAAAAATTACATAGAGTTCATGTGTTGGACTATTTTTGTGTCCACTCAATTTATTTTGCAGTATAAATAAATAATTGCATTGTTATTAAATAATTAAAAACCCAATTTTTTTATGTGGTCATCTACCACTTTTCATTTTTGAGATCACAATATCTAATTTGAATTCAGTGACTCAAAATACCTTCATAAAATTAATTTCGAAAACATTCGAAATTTTTAAAAATCTGTTGGTCGCGATGCTGGATCCGCCATTTTGAACTTGGGAATTTTACTAACAGATTTAAAATCAGCGACTCAAAATATCTTCATGAAATGAATTAATTTTCAAAAAAATCCGCTAATTTTCTTAATCTGTTGGTCCCTATGCTGAATACACCATGTTGAATTTTGAAATCAGAATATCAAGCTTGGAATCAGTGACTCAGAATACCTTTATAATATGAATTACGAAGAAATTCGATTATTTTTAAAATCTGTTAGTCTCCACATTGTATCTGTCATTTTGAATTTTGAAATTATAATATAAAATTCGAAATCAGTGACTCAAAATACATTTACAAAATGAATTTTAAAGAAATCCGATTTTTCTTCAATCTGTTGGTTACCATATTGGAACCGCCATTTTTAATTTTGAAATTTTAGTATCAAATTGGAAATCAGCGACTCAAAATACCTGTACAAAATGAATTTCAAAAAAATTGAAAAATTTTTGGACTTTTGACCGTCGACACGTGATTTCTGGCCCATTGTGCAGGAAGATCATTTGCGGATCAGATATTAAGCTTGAGACAGATCACAGAAAAAAGTTTCAGAGTGAACAAAACAGTTTTCTGTGTATTTGTTGATCAGTATGCAACATTAACTTAAACAAAGAAAGGATAGAGCAAGTTGATTTCGTGTATCTTGGAAGTTTATTTACTGCTGACGGAAAGATAGATGCAGACATATCCAGACGTGTAAACGAGGATAGAAATATTATCGACAGTATACAATCCATTGCTAGAAGAAACAATGTAACGGATAAAGCTAAAATTGTATTATATAACTTTGTGCTTGGACTCGCAGTACTCGTACTGTATGGAAGTGAGACTTGGACATATCAAGAAAAAGAACGGAGTGAAGTAAGCGTGGTTGGCTTGGAAATCCTGCGGAATATATGCAGTAAAACGCTAATAGACAAAGTCGGTAACAAGTGAGTTCTCAAAGAATGTGTTGTAGAAGAAACATTGATTGACAAGAGTGAAAGAAATTTGTTGAGTTAGTTTGGCCATGTTAAGAGTATGAATGAAGGACGTTTAACGAAGCAAGTGTATTTACGTAATGTGAATGGTAGCGTACCCAGAGATAGACCGAAGAAAGAATGGTTGGAGTATGTGATTGAGACTTTGAAGCAACGAGATATAAAAAGTGGTAGAAATACAAGAGCCTACAGAAAAGATATATGGATGTAAAGGAAGCAAGAGATGTATGCAAGGACAGAGATGTATGGAGAACAATTGTTGCCTGAAACGAAAATTTTTGTATACTCATGGCCCCTGGTGAAGAGCTTTGCTTAGTGGATGTGGTTACGATAAATATTATGGATCTTCCTATAGCTTTTTTAGTCAGTTTGAGTGTTTATGTATGAATCGTGATGTATAATGCATGTGGCGTTTGAATGAGCAACACGCTACTTCTAGATTGCTCTACAACCTATCCCATCTCCAACACATCCCTTCCTTACCCCTACCATTTGAATTCCTTGATCCCCAGTAGTGCAACGAGACCAGAACTGTACGAGTTTCGCTTACCACGAAAGAGATTTGGCTCAATGATATAGTAATAATCAATAATACTTCAAGTATTTCATACTAGAGATACATTTTTTGAAAGTCTATAATGACGTTGGGTTTGGCAAAATAAGTGAATACTTTTCATCTCGAATCTTATAAATTCAATTACTCAAATCTTCCAAACATTTTACAACTTTTAATTAATTAGTTAAGGGTCAAAAATTGTTAAAGCTTAATTTTTTTCAATCAAATACGTGTATATAAGCATAAAAAAGTGTATCCTACACGAAACTTAATTTCGTTAAAAAGTTGAGTTAGGCGGTTTTACCTTTCCAGCTCAGTTAAATAATTTCGTACTTCCAGAAATCCTAAACCTCCTTCGGCGGCATCAGTCTCAGAATTAGGATTACTCTCAATTATGCTTTCTAGAATGCTCGTATTCAGAGCAGAGTTGAAGTTCGCGTTTCGCTGCATGGTGTTTGGAAACTAATTTTGAATCCCAGCTTAATGAATGCTAGTATACGAGATTCTAATTAAATCTATAGTACAATTCCATTACACACGATGAATTTATTAGAGATTATGATTTTAAAGATTTTTTCAAAAAATAGAAATAATTTTATTCATATTGAAGTCTATTTTGATACTTTCTTTATTCGGCTAAAACAGTAAACGAAACAAATATATAATTACCCTCTTTTATGAGTTTCAGAACTACAGGTAGTTCAAAAATTAAAAAGCCAGTTTCAAATAATTCTGAGAGAACTCTCTTGACACTCCCGCTACAGGGCTCCTGTAAATTTTAAGTGCATCACGTGAGCTGTTAATTAAAGTGTTACATGAACTTGAGGAAATGAATTTCCAGATTCTGTAACTTTGAAGGACAACTCTTGAGCTCATTTACCCAAATATCTCGAGTCTTGACTGCTCTACTTAATGATCACTGACGCTTTCTGTTGAAAGCTTTTCGAGGTGCTGACATTTGAAGCACGTGCGAAAAAATTGCTTACGAAGTGTCTCACAATTAGAGACTATCGCTCTCACGTCTAGCCTGTCCCTCCGCGTATTTTAAGCATAATATGAAAAAAATCGTGTAAGCTCTTCTTGAGGAAATTCTTTTTTTATTTTCCTTTTCAAACTTATAGGTATTTTTCCGTAAAAACCTATGAAAAATGAAACTTTATTACCTGAAACGCTTTCGTTTTTTATTTTGAAATAAAATCTATGTTTCCAACATCATACAACATTATAAAACCTTCGAAAATGCTGAAAATGAGTGAAAAAATTAGTAAAAGTAGGTCACATGTACCTACAAAAAAGGGTTTCGTAGCCTATTTAATATAGTATTCAAAAGGTTCGACTTCTAACTCCTATTGCTTATGCCACATTTCAAAAATGATCACCCACCCCTTTTACTCACACCCTCACCGCTCTTCCCCTTACTACCCTTCACTTTCCTCCTTTCCCACCGCTGTTCCCCTTACTACCCATCACTTTCCTTCTTTCCCATCACTTCCCCTTCATTCCCCTCCACTCTTCTTCATTCTCCACCACGCCTAACACTTCCCAATCCCTAGCTCCCCCCTTGATTTCCCCCATCTCCAGTCACATTCACTCCCATCACTTTCCCTCTTCTTACTTTCTTGAGAAAAAAAAGAATATAGAAGAAGGAAGAGAGGAAATTATTTGGTAAGAAGAAGTAAGAAGCTAAGAGAAATGTTCAATACAACCCTTAGCAACGGTCAATAACTCCCCTCCCTCGTTACCCCTCACCACACTTTTCCCTCCCCTCACATTTCCATTTCCTCTTCCCTAACTGCCCCACTTACCCTCTTATACCCCGTCACCCGCCCTAAACGATAAGGCTATCTGCCCGGGGCAACGAATCCCTAAAAATGGAGTCTTTTTTGTAATTCCTCCATTTTAGAACCATTCAGAGCCTAAAGTAGTCAGAACAGAAATTAAAGTTTATGAAATTATCTGTAGATTACAAAAATTTGAACATTTCATCTCTAATGGTATTCTTTACCTGTAGTTGACATTTTTTCTATTGACAACAAAATTTACGCCGCGTATTTTATTTGAACTATTTTATCTGCTATAAGACATAAATTTGCCAAAGGCCTTAATTTTTAAAGGGAACAGGTTTCCCAAATTTACGCAGCAAATTTTTTTAAGTTTCGTAAGCTTTACAAAAGCAAACCCCGTAAGAATCTCAAATTTCATCTCAAGATTCTTCTTATAAACAGTCACAAACGAGCTTTGGCGCAAGTCGGATCGATTTTCTAAAAATTACATTAAAAATTTCTGTCAGCTTCTTCCACGTGCTTTTTTTTCAATATTTTTCAGTGTTAACTCAATATTCTTTACGCGTAGCGGGCGAAACTATTGACAAGAAAATTTACGATGAGTATTTCATTTGTACTATTTTATCTGCTGCAAATCATAAATTTCCCAAAGGCTTCAGTTTTTTAAGAGAACAAGTTTTCCAAATTCACGGAGCTAATTTTTAAAAGTTTCGACGGTTATACAAAAGCGAACCCAGTGAGAGTCTCAAATTTCATCTTAAGATTCTTCTTTCAAACAATCAGAAACGAGCACAAACGAGCCTTGGCGCGAGTGGGTTCGCGTTTCTAAAAAAAGAAAGAAAAAAAATGGTAACAGAAATGAATGATTTTTGAAAAATTACCGGAATCTTATAAAATGTTTCGTAAATTTATGGAAAGTTTTAAAAGTCAGCGGAAGTTTCTGAAAGTATGGGAGGTTCTGGAGGTTTATGGAAACTGTTGTAACTCCTTGGATGGTTCTGAAAATTCGTGGAGGCCTTTAAAAATGTATGGAAAGTTATCAAAAGTATGGAAGGTTTTGAAAAGTAAGAGTTTTCAAAGATTGAATTTTCAAAATGGAAATTCATGAAAGTTTCTGAGCTTGTCAAGTTTATATACACGGTTAAGAATTCTCATCACAATTCTGGAGTAATGAATGGTCTTTTCCCATCTTAGAGTCCAATTGCTGGAGAGCTTTAAATGACCGAAGTTTGGTGGTACTGACGTTATGAATGGACAGTCCACCTTATGATTAGTTAGCTGCTTAGTTTGGACATGATTTCATACTTATGGAATAAATTTCCCGCATCAAGTTGTAGTTGGGTGTATACTTTTAACAATGAATAATATAAAAAATAATGTAGCCTCGGATAGGATTGACACTTCTGTTGAAGAAAAACATGCCCTCGAAAAAGTTTGAGGCTATGAATGGAGATTTGGTGTTTGAAGTGCTAGAGGTGTAAATGATCTCAAGGAAAAGGAATCGCGGGATACAATGCGCATACGGAAGTTAGATATTTTATGTGTACCGGAAACAAAAAAGAGGGGATATGAGGTAAGAAAAATAGAGAATGGGCTCGAGCTTTGGTTAGAAGTAGATAATGAATCATACGGTAGCCTAGGAGTCGGTCCCATTATGAATAAGAGAACAAAATAGCTTGTCAAAAAATATGAATTTGTATCTCCTAGATTATTATGGGTTAGAATTAAATTGGAAATCAGACGGCTATTCATTCTAGCGTGCTACGCTTCAGTTGATGGTGACAGGAGGGATGTTGCGGATACCTTCTGGGACTCTTTTAATGATATTATAGGTACTTGCGATCCTTTAGAAAGAATCATTTCACTCGAAGATATGAATGGCTGGGTTGATGTGCAACGCGAAGGTACAGACAGAGTGCTAGGTCATTTCGGAGACGCAAAAACGAACAGTAATAGGGATAAATTGATAAGCTTATGCTGAGAAAAAGGCTTGTTTATTACAAATACTTGGTGCAGAGGCGAAAGAAATTATTTCGAAAATGTATTAAGAAGATCAGGAAAGGAAGTACTACTAATGAGTTAGTCAGAATTAAGAATGCTGATGGTGAAATGGTATGAAATTTGGAAAAATTGAAAGACTGTATGAGTGATTTTTTTCAAGAAATTGTATGGAGGTCAAGCTATGTAGCATAATAACCGTGACACTGAAAAAGATACGTTAGGCAATACCGTTGTAGGTGATGGAAGAAGGTTTGATATCGACCACATTATATCCCTGTTTGAGAAACAAAAGAATGGTCAGGCTGCTGGTGTCGGGAAGGTCATGGGAATAACTGCCAGACAGTTCATGTGCGGATCAGATATTTAGCTTGAGACAGGTCATAGAAAAAAGTTAGAGTAATAAAAGAGTCTTCTGTGCATTTGTTGTTCTAGGAATAGCTTTCGATAAGGTGGATAAATCTAAGCTTCAGGAAGTCTTGAGAGAGTATGGAGTATCTCGACGTATGAACAAGAGCAGAGAGATTGTCGGTAGTGTTTGAGCTATTCCCTTAAGTGAAAATGTAACAATTAATGCTAAAATTGCAATATATAATTATGTGCTTGCACCCACTGTGATGTATGGCAGTGAGACCTGGACGTAAAACGCTAAGAGACAATGTCAGTAATGAGTGGATTCTCGAAGAATGTGGTGTGGAAGAAACATTGTTTGACAAGAGTAAAAAAAATGCTGAGATGGTTGGTCGTATTGAGAAAATGAATGATGAACGTTTAACGAATCAAGTGTATTCAGGTAAGGTGAATGGTTGAGTACCGAGAGGTAGGCCGAAGAATGAATGGTTGGAATGTGTGAATATGACACTGAAGCGGATAGATACAAATAGTCGGAGAAGCACAAGAGCCTGCATGAAAAGATGTATGGATGTAACGAAAACAAAAGATGTATCCAAGGATAGGGATGTATAAAGGGCAAACGTTTATAAGAAGAAGAGTGATTGATAGAGAGATTGATCAGCGACTTGTGTCGAAGTGGTGTTGTGGGACGACTGTGTCGTTTAAATGAGCAACGCGCGACCTCTCGATTGATCTAAAATTTGCCCCTTCTCTTGCACATTCTTTACTTACTCTTACCATATAAATTCCTTGAGTACTGGTAGTGTAACGAGGCTAAAACCAGACGAGGTATTCTCAACCTGAACGGAATTTATATTAATGGTATAATAATAATAATTATTATTATTATAGTTATTACTTCAACTTATCGAAAACAATAATAATAATAACATGATAGCTCTAAAAAAGCATCCAGAGGAGATTAATGTCACCTTCAACACTCTCGGCCGCTTCAACTTCTTAGGCACTTAACTTGGTTCGTGGCTGATGATGGGATACCGGGTTCACCCGAGAAAAAAGCAAAAAAAAACAAAATAATAATAATAATTCACGAGATGTGACCTTTTGAAGTCAGTTTTTAGTCATAAAATATTTTCATTTTTCGTAGAATATCTCCTTTCATATTCATTTTAGGTCAAAGTGATCCATATGTCGTAGGGATTCAGGAGAACCAGGGTTTTGGCTAAAAACCTAGGGAATTATCTAAGTCCTGAACTTGAGGAAAATCTTCCATTCCAGTGTTACCTTTTCTATAAATTCCTGGTTTATTGAGGAATTCACAGCACTTTCAGGCCATTTCTGTACATTCCTGGAGCGTTTCAGGTATTTAGAATAATTTGAAATTAAGTCTGAAATTAGTCTGTATTGTCGTTTATAATACTGAACCAACTTTGTTGAATAAACAATTCTTATTGATCTATTTAATTAATTTTATAAGCAGCAATCATTCAAAATGTCCTAAACTCTGAGATTCTTTAAAATCTTTGGAAATACCTTGAGTCATTTGAAAATGTCTTCAAATCTTCAAAATCTACTGAAATATTATATAATTTCTTGAAATCCCTCAAAATATTCAAAATCCTATACAATTCTTTGAGATCCTGGGCAATCCAGTAATACCTTATTGAGAGCCTTTAAAGTACCTTAAAATTACTGATATCCTTGGAAATCTTATAAAATTATATTAAATTCGTTGAAATTCCTTAAAAATTCTTTAAAATTTTTGGAAATCTTGGAAATCCTCTGAAATCTCTTAGAATCTTTTCAAATATCTCAAAATCTTAATCCGTTAAAATTTCCTAAAAATTATTCGAAATATTTGGAAATCTTGGAAATTCTCTGAAATCCCTTGGAATCTGATGATATTTCCTGATATCCTCGAAAATTGATTAAAGTTCCTTGAAACATTTCAAAAGCCCTTAAAATCATTGAAATTCCGGGAAATCTTCTGAAATCCGTTATCATGACTTAGAAATCCCATGTAATCTTTTAAAATATCCTGGAACCTTATCGATCCTTTACAGTTCTTCCAAATCTTCCAAAATTCTACAAAATTCTTTAAAACCTCATTAATTTTTTTAAATCCCTGAAAATCATTAAAATCCTAGAAAATTTTTTAATATTTCTTATAGCTCTTGAGAATTCCCTAGAAATACTTTAAAATACCCTAAAATTGGTAGAATCCCTTGAAACCATGTGAACCTACATGAAATCTTATGATATTCCTTAAAATCTCTTGAAATATTCAAAATCTTATGAAATCCTTCGAGACTCCAAGAAATTCATCTAAATACTTTATTGAGTGCCTTTAAAATACCTTGGAATTACTGAAATCCTCGAAAATCTTATGAAACCCTCTGGAATCCCTTAAAATCCTTTGAAATATTAAGAAATCTCGAAAATCCTCTGAAATCCCTTAGAATTCTTTTGAATGTTCTAGAATCTTATAAATCCTATGAAATCCTTCCAAATCTTTCAAAATTCAAGATGATTCTTTAAATCTGCATGAAATTTTCGAAATCCTGAGAAATTTCACAAAATGTTCGAACATCTCTTCAAATCTTTGAAATTCTACGAGAACTCTTAATTCTTGTAAAATTCTTCCTTTAAAATCCTTATGAACTTTAGGAGATTCTTTGCGCTTTCACAACATTTTTCTTAATCACTTAATATACCTTTAAATCTTCGAAGTAATATCAAATTTCTTAAGTAATTCTTGTGAAATTTCTCAAACTGCCTTTGAATCTAAAATCTTTTAGAATTCCATAAAAAGTCTGAAAGCTTTGAACAACCCCTAAAATATTTAAAATCCTTGCATATTCTATAAATTCCTTTGAAGGCTTTTGAAGTACTTTTGAATCCCTGGAGATCTGTCAAATCTTTTAAAATATTTCGAACTCTTTCAAAAATATTGCGTGGGCTACTTTTATACGGCTGGTTGGTGAATTTCAGTCCTCTACTGATTCTAACGTAAAATTTCAGATATTTCTGAATACCTATAACGCTCTAGAAATTTAGAGGAGTGACCTGAAAGTGTCCCTAATTCCTAAATGAACCAGGAATTCACAGAAAAAATAACACCTGAATGGAAGATCTTCCTAGACTCCCGTATTTAACTAATTGTCCATGTTTTTAGCTAAAAGCCTGATTCCCCTAAATCCCTACGACATATGTATGGATTGAAGCAGAATCAATTTCCAAGAAATTGAAGAATAAAAGATATTCTAGCATTAGTAAGTTCCAAATTATAGTGTCCCGAAATTTCTGTTGCGACTACTCTAGGCCTCAAATGCTCTAAAATGGAAAGGTTACACAAGAATCCCATTTTTCTACTTATTTTAAGCATTTTTGGAGGTGTCAAGTTATGGCACGATATTGAACACATAGATTTTATTTTTCAATGGAAAATTAAAGAGTTTTAGCAAATAAAATTACATTCTTCATAGGTTCTTACGAATATAGATCAAAAAATTAAAAATTAAAATAAAGAATAGAGTTTTTCAAAAAGAGTCGATACAACTTCTTCCATTTTAGGCTTGGAATACTCGGAAGGTGTCCACAAAACATAATCGGAAAGAAACCGAGATGTGCAAGCCATTTCAAGTGAAAATTAGTTCAGGCTGGAAGTGCTCTAATTTCCAGCAGAACTAGGTCTTCTTGATTAGGATTTCGAAGGTGAAAAACAGAGGACCTTTCTGATGCCCTTCCTTCTAGCGTTTTTTCGTTGCCTCAATCCTTTAGGCCTGACAATTCCCTGAAACGAGAATCAGGGACCATTATCTCTCTCCATCAAATTTGATAGGTATTTCGATCTCTCTCGCTCTTTCAGAAAATTTCGCCCTCTTTGACAATCCCTTTCTTTCTTTTAGTACTAGAGTCTGATTCATTTCTCACCTCGAGGGAAATACTAACTGAAACAGCTTCGTCCGGAGGCTGGTATAGACTGTAATAGTGTAATACTGTATACTGTATATCTAACCGCAATTCAGACACTAAGCCCAAAAGACAGATAAGCTATAGATATATTGGATTAGGTTTGAATGAATGGAAAAATATCAGATATAAATAGAGGAACATTATCCAATTATCGAATCCTTTTGAAATAAGGTTGCTCTTTAAATTTCAATTCGTTTATGACGAATAATTCATTTTTAAAAATAAGTGTTTATACTAACTGACGGCTGACGTCTTGCTTCATTAATAACTCGTATTATTATACCATTAGGCCAAATCCCTTTGAGCGTAAGCGTAGCTCGTTCGGTTCTAGCCTTGTTACATTACCGGGAATCAAGGAATTTAAATGATAAGGGTAAGTGAGAGATGGGTTTTAGATCAATCTAGAAGTCGCGTGTTCCTCATTCAAACGACACATTTTTTCAATAAAACCGCTCCGATATGGGTCACTGATAGATCTCTAGTAATCATGCCAGGTAAAAAGCCTCACAAAGCCATCACACATCACGATTCACACATTAGCACTAAAATTGCCGGATGAAACCATAGGAGGATTCATGCTCTTAATCCCAGCTACATCTACTAAGCAAGCTCTTGTGTTTCTAGAATGCTTCACGTATATCTGCTCTAGAGTCTCATTCACATCTTCCAACCATTCTTTTTTCAGTCTATTTGCCAGTACGCTAACATTCACCTTACCATAATACAATCGCTTCGTTAAATGTCTTTTATTTATTGTCTCAACATGACAGAACATTCTCAACAAGATTCTTTCAGTTTTGTCAATCAATGTGTTTTCTACGCCACATTCTTTGAGAACCCATTCATTACTGACTTTGTCCTTTAGCGCTTTACCGCATATATTCCGCAGGAATCGCATGCCAACTGCATTCACTTTACTCCTAACTTTTCCTTGATACGTCCAGGTCTCGCTACCACATAGCACGCTGGGTGCAAGCACAGAATTACATATCGTAATTTTAGCTTTATTCGTTACGTTTTCACTTCTAGTAATGGAGCGTACACTGCCGATAATCTTTCTACCCTCGTTTACACATCTGGATATCTTTACCTCTACCTTTCAGTCAACAGTGAACAAAATTCCGAAATACACGAAATCATCAACTTGTTCTATCCTCTCTTTGTTCAAGGTAATGTTGCCTCAATCTCTTCTTTCGAATACGACACTTTTGGTTTCATTCACGTTAATCTTAAGACCCACACTCTTCATGCTAGTTTCCATTCTGCTTATCATTCTCTGCAAATCATCGATTGATTCTGCCGTAACAATCCTATAACTGTAAATGCCAGTCCACGCATTTTCACTATCCCGAGATCAACACCTTATTTGTCGAAGAGAGCCATTCTTAGACATTTTTTTGTGTATATATTGAACATACAGGAGGATATAATTCAACTTTGTCTAACGCCCTGTTCAATATCAAACCAATCGCTCACTTGTCTGTTAACTGCTCCATTCGCTTTACTACCATTATATATTGCTTTTCTTGCTCTTAGAAGCCAACCATTTACTCCATACTCTTTCAGGACTTCGCAAAGTTCAGTTCTATTCACCTTATCGAAAGCTTCTTCCAGATCAACGAATGAAGAACAAGAAAAAACTAAAATATTACCTGTCTTTATTAATTGTGTATAAGTACATTAGTATATTAAAGTTCGATAAATAAACTTCACAACGAAGCTCAGATCAAAAATATTATCTGGCATTTTCAATAACTTCTTTCCGTAGAGTTCTTTGATAATAGATTTAATGCTTTCACGATGATTCATTATAGTAAAAAAGGAGATGTTTCGGGTTTTAATCGTGCGCAAAACTACGAATCTTGCCGACGTTTCGTGAACATTGCAGTTCACTTCTTCAGGGCTCACCTGAAACTGAAGCTTCAGATTATGTTGCTCTTATATATACTCTCTACGATGCCT
>JAUMHM010084886.1:0-12025 GCA_032362435.1 Melikaiella ostensackeni
TGACTAATTTTTTTGACTTCGTACAGTATTCTTCTATATATTGATATGTGTATGGAAAAGTGAAAGTTATTTTTTTGCCTTCTGCTTTATGTAAGATTTCAATTTCAGATAACGTTTACCGAAGATGTTTACACATAAATCTGTCTTGGGTCGTAGTTAAGGACGCACGTGATGTTTTTTTTTATTCTGAAAAAAAGGCATTTCAAAAAAGTTAAAAAAAATTCTAGCAGACTTGTTCAGTGTTAGTTTTTTTATACGACCTTACCGAGATGATATAGGAAAACGGTGCAGTGTAACTTTTTTCACCATTTTTGTTTTTGAACTTTCAGAATAACAAAGAAAAAGAATTTTTTAAATTTTTACACAGAGGGAAGAACTGGTGCAGACCAGTGGGATATGCTACAAAAATCTACGTAATGTGTAAAATAATAATGAAAAAAAATTAAAGATGAGTCTAAGAAATTCAGACAGAACTCATCATTTCCTATTCTTCATTTCCGCGAATTCTAATCGAATAATTTAGAAACCCTTTTCGGTTTTGGTCTCGCAATGTTTAACGCACACGTGTTCCAGGAGAACAAGAGGCGATAAGAGGTCTCCAACCAATAATCTTTCGCGTATGCGCGATTTCCGAGTACATCTGAAGTGGTAACAGTTTATTGACCTCTTTCGCTATGATCGCGTTCAGAAACTCTCGGGTCGAAAGTAAAGAGCGATAACAAAGAGAGGATGAGAGAATTTTTTGATGCAAGAAAGAGATGAGCAACTTTGGCCGACGAGGGAGAACACTCATTTCCCCGTATTTCGATTCCGGCATGTTTAGCGCACTCGGATATTAGGAGAACAGGTGCATGTGGAATCGAAATTTTTGCGTAAAACCTCTTGATGCAATTTGATTTCTTAATATCAAGGGAAACCTGCGCAACGACGAAACATAGTTGGAAAGGGAAGTTCGCATGATGGGGATGGAAGAGGAATATTTTGCTCTTTCGGTTTCATGTTCGAAAATGTTAGGGGTACAACCAGAGGGGGGTTGTGTATTTGTGTGGGGATGGGGTTGGGGGGTAATACCCTGTCTGTGAAACGTGAAAAATTTAGAATTCTTATTCGGGAAATTCAAATTTAGACCTTGGTTGTGGGGAGGGGGAATCTCCCTTCAGCTGGACTTGGGGGGATAAGTGAATAAGCTTCACCGTGAGATTTTTACAATTTTCAAACTTAAAATAAACTCAAAATTTTTTTTTTGTTTAGAACAGGGGTACGCCGTGACCCATTCTGTAGTCAGAAAAAATTGTGCCATGGTTTGTCCACAGCGGTGGACCGGCGAACTAGCGGCGCGTCGATCGTCATTCGATTGTCTGACATTAGTTTAAAAGGCATTCCCATGGAAATGTATTCGTAGCGTATAATATTTGTTTATTTTTAAAAGTTTTGCAAATAAACTGTAAATAAAAACTGGCGGTAGTTACTGAATAACACCCAATTGTACTAATGGGTATAAATCAAAGCAATCAAACAAAAAGAAGTTCCATTTCTTCTTGGTACCGCAAAATACGTGCAATTCTACAGCACGAAAGTGATTTTTTGTGCAAAGCTGGACAAGTCGTTTGCGAAAAACATTATTTAGAGACCGATATTGTTTAGGAGAAACAAATTTTAGCTCCTGATGGAAGCGTTATGCCGGTAAGTAGTTCAACTTTTATGGTGAAATTTTGTAAACACAATAACATAACCTCTACTCAAGCTTCATAGTTTGATTTTAATTTTTTAGACTTTTGATCAATACAGGAAATAAAAGAACTTCAAAGTAAAAATTTACTTATTCTCTAATACCCATATAAGTATAAGTTACAATTGCAAGACAAAAACAAAAAAATTTTATGAAAAATAACCAAGAAAAACTGTCGAATTTTTTAATTTACATGTGGTTTGTATTGTGTCACCATTTATTTATCTCTTTCAGTCCTGCTGATTTTACAGTTTGAATATATTTTACAATTGCAAAAAAATAAAAACAGAATTTTATAAACAATAAAAGAAAACCATAAGAAACAATACCTCCGTTTCTTGCCCTCATGTTTTGCTTTTTTCAAAATTAATTTTTCCAGAAAAAAGCCGAGTAAAAAATTCAATAATTACTTTTGCCCAAATTAAGTCAGTTATTTCCTGACTTTTTTTGAAAAAATTAATTTGGAACATCAAAAAATTTTGAGGCGAACAACGAAGTTGATAGGAGTTATAATGATTTAGAAATCAATTTTTAAATTTGGAAATTTTGCTCCGTGAAAAGGTAATTATATTCAGTATCAAATAATAAATATATTACCTGACGAACTCACTGAGGCTACTAGGATAGTGCTGAACTGGAGAACTAAACAATTTAGATTGTAAATTAGTCTTGAGAAATTTTGAAAAGCGTTAAAGTTTTATAAAAAATACAAAATTTAGTGCGCTTTGCAGTGATTGCAATTCAAATGTATAGAGTGACGATCGCAGCGCCACTGTTTGCTATTGCCGCCGCAGGCACGAAATTTTACAATGGCGTGACATATACCTGGTTTATAAATTAATTGTGAATCAACAAATAAGTTTAATCGAAATACCTCAAAGGGTTCTTCGAAATATATTCATTTTGGATCAGGGCCATAAAGTGAGTGTGTGACCTTAGTATTTCGAAAAAAGGTCGGGCTACCTGCAGCGTGACCGTGAAGCAGTTGCCTTTGGATTTGGTCGAATTCAGTGGGAAATTTAATCAGTTGTAATTTATTAAATTGATTTGTTATAATGTTGCATTTATTAATAAAACAAATGGAATTATTTGCAATCATGAAAAATGTATGACTCCTCCCTGAAATTTTTAGAAGATGTGGTTTTTCCCGGTCGGGTTGACCTGAAGCAAAGCTATTCCGAAATATGGTAGTGTATTCTCCGATTTTTTCAATAAACTTAACTCGAGTGCCTAATTAATGTCGACCTTCTCGCTTCGATTCCTTAATTGTTGGTATCCGATCAAAATTGGTTTGGATTTGGTCGAGTAGGAAACAGTAGTTTTGAAGTATATATACTTCAAAACTACTGTTTTATTTTCATAACTATAGTTATGAAAATTTCATGAAAATGAGATTAAAAACCTGTATTTAAATACTGTAATAAAATTATTAACAACAGGAAGCAACGATTAAGTAACATGTCAATAATAAAATACTGCAGACGTACCGTACTAAAAATCACTGATGATTTTGAAACACGATAACTCGGTGGGAAATAAAGTTGACATTTTCTTTTTAATGGTTAAAAAGCTTATGAAATTCTACGTCGAATAACCTTTAATAAAGATATTTTCGACTCTTTGAACAGGATATGTCACGTGAGAAGTTTAAAAAAAAAATTGAAGAATTTCTCGAATTTTTTACCTCGACTTCAACTCGTAGGATGACCTAGGAAAGTTGTAACAAAAAACTAAAATTTACAGGACGCAATCTTTGAAATCTTATCTTTATTTTAAGCTAATAAAATTTTGAAAATCTTTGCGGGTTCCCGAGACATAACTAAAAATGGCCAAGCCTTTCTGTATCAAGTTGAGACCAAGCCGATAGTGGTGATCGCCGACTGAAACTCGACGCAGACAGACTTTGACAGTTTTATTCGTATCTCGGGAACCCGTACAGATTTTTAGAGTTGTATTGGCTTAAATTAAATATAAGATTTCAAAGATTGCGTTCTGCAAATTTTAGATTCTTTGCACATCTGTCCTAGGTCATACTACGAGTTGAAGTCAATGCACAAAATTTGAGAAATTCTTGAATTTTTTTTTAAACTTCTTTCATGACGTGTCTTGTTCAAAAAGTCAGAAATATCTATACTAGAGATGAAAATGTGTTTTATCCTGATGAAAATAAGGAAGCAGAAATCTTGATGATAAAAATCCTAAATGAAGACAGCCCAGACATTGAGTTAGTTTTTAACACATGTCAGATGTTAGATTAAATTTACATTCACATGTTGAATTTACATTTACATTTTCATTTTATGACATCCAAAAAGAATAGGCCGCGTCATGTTGAGGTGTTGGAATATTCTCGAGGTGAATTACTTCCAAGAAAAAGTTGACCTTTGATAATGAAATTACGATCAATGAGGTAGTGATTTTGTAATTGTTACTTCATTGATCTTACCGTCGTAATAAAGATGAACCGGTTTTGATTTACGTCTTTACTTAAAGTCCAATGAAGAGAAGCAGTTGAAGTCTTTTGATGGAAAATTCTAAATTAAAAAAAAAACTCGTGCGACATAGCTACAAAAAAAAAATCGAGTTGAGCCCTTTTTAAGAAAACTCTATTTTTGATTTTTTCATTGAGGTTAATCAACATGTTTTCCTGAAAAAAAGTTAAAAGTGGAATTTAATTGACTTAAACCATTCAGTTTATTATCCAGACAAGTGCTGGAGGAGCTGAATATCTGATGAGAACTGAAACCCGTCAATATTTTTGAAAATGGTGAAAAAAGTAGTTTTTTGAAAATTGCTTTTTTCCCGTTCATCCCAAGTCCCAAGTACCTCTACAAGAATTAAAGTGTATGCAATTTCCTGTAAAATGAAAAAAAATCGAATAATCTATCTCTAAAAGTTTTGGAGTTATGGCCCTCAGCAATCGATTTTGAGCGAATAATTCAAACAGAAAAAGAAAAAATTCTAGTTTTTATGAAATAACTCATTTCCTATGCGTCTTTGGTAAAAATTGCTACAAAAATAATTAAATAAGACTCAATTTTGAGTGCATCTAAAAGAAGCATAGCTCTAGCTTTAATAGCACCGAAATTATGGTTTTCTAAATGTGACACTTTTTTATAAAATTTCGTTTAACAGAAATTTTTAAAATAAAATTTCTCGTTTTCCAAAGTAAATCATTTCCTGCGCATCGCAGGTGAAAGTTGTCAGTAAATAAAATAAAGAAGACTCAATTTTGAGTGCATCTGAAAAAAGCATTGCTGTAGCTTTAATACCGCCGAAATTATGGCTTTCTGAATGTGACCCTTCTTTATGAAATTTTGTCTGACATCAATTTCGTGAATAAAACTTCTTGTTTTCCGAAATACATCATTTCCTGAGAATTACACGTGAATGTTACAGGTGAATAAATAGAGCATTTTTTTTTTAGATTTTCTCGAAATGGAGTTCTCTTTAAAGTATTTGGTTGCAATATTCACCTGCAATGCTCCGGGAATTAGGTATTTTGGAAAACGAGAAATTTTCTTTAAAAAATTAATGGTTAACAAAATTTCATTAAAAAGGTTCAAATTCAGATGGCCACAATGTGGGTGCTATTAGAGCTAGAGTAATGTTTTTTTTAGATCTACTCAAAATTGAGTCTTCTTTAATTAACTGAGTAGTATTTTTAGCGGAGATGCATCGGTAATGGGTTATTTCACAGAATAAAATTTTTTTTTTTGATTCTTCAAATTATTCGCTCAAATTCGACTTCTGAGGGCCATAAACTCTGAAACTTTTAGTGATAGAACATTCGACTTTCTTCATTTTAAAGGAAATTTCATACACTTTAATTCTTGTAAAAGTACTTGGGACTTGGGATGAACTGGAAAAAAGCAATTTGCAAAAAACTAATTTTTTCATACTTTTTTCACCATTTTTGAAAAATATTGAAGGGTTTCAGCTCTCGTAAAATATTCAGCTCCTGTACCAGTTTTTTAGATGACAAACTGAATGGTTCAAGCCAGTGAAATTCCACTTCTAGCTTATTTTCAGAAAAATATGTTGATTGACCTCTTTAAAAATATAAAAAATAGAGTTTTCTGAAAAAGGGCTCACGCGATTTTTTTCTTTTTGGGCTCAGAATGATCAGGGGACATCCCAAAAGTATAATCAGAAAAAAACCGGGATATGCAAGCCCTTTTGGGTGGAAGTCAGTCGAGACCCACCGTGTACTTACTGTAACTTGGATATTTTAAAAATGAATGCGTTCAAATTTCAAAATTCAAAATAAGACTATTTCCTACTTCAAAATACATAATTGTTTTCATAGGCAATTAGATTCGCATTCAAAACTTCATTTAAAAAATTTAACTCTGTCGACTCCTGGGCCTATTTTGCTTAACAAGTGAATATAAGTTTGCGCTACTTTGTAGCAAGGCAAGCTTTAAAATGGCCCCACGAGAAAGTTCGAGGGTTGTGGATTTAAAATTAAAAGTTTATGGAATTTCAAAATTGAGAATGCATACGAATGCACGGAAAATTTCTCAAAACTCGGTATGATAACAAATGGCTAATCATAAACACGCATATAAAACATTTATTGATTTATGAGAAATTGGGTAAAAAATCTGTGCAATACATGAAAGAATCTTACGCTTAGTTAATTTGTGTAAAATAATGTATTGTACAAATTTTTTATCCATTTGTTGTAAATGATGTAATTGACAAAAAGCGAGTGATACTATTGAAAGTGGTGAAAAATAGATTATGAAAATATACAGGAAATTATTTATTTCAAAAATTAAAGGAGAATGACCATATATATATCAAGTATTGACTATATATTCATGACTGCAAATAATATTATCATTATTCAATTATGCATTAATAGTGATAGTGAAGAATTGTTAACTAATTATATTAATTAAAAATAAATAACCGGTGATTGAAAATATATAAATTGTAAGTGGAAGACTATTGATTATATTATTGGTTTGTACGTGATTCGCCGTGGTTCTGACCTCAATCGTTTTTAATTAATTAAAAATAAATTATTATATTTTGAATTTCAAAAATTAAGTTTCACGTAAATATTCAGAGCAGTGACTGATTCTGATAAGATTAATTATTGAAAAACGCCATTTGTACTTTACGCTTTACATATATTCCTATTTTTATACAAGTATCTACGTATATATGTCACCAGCAAAGTATTTTAAACACTTGATTTGAAAATAAATATTTGTTTACAATTCTCTTTCCGGACTTTACCTAAAGCACATTTGGCACTCGAAGGTATTACGGCACAGTTAACATTGCAAGTAACATAGATATACGTAAATATAATTATATTTATAGAATAATTTATGAAGAAACTAGCATTGCTTTGGTGTAATGAATTAACAAAATTATGTTTTTCATTTATGAATACTGCTGGTATGAGAGTTATTAACCTGAGTCCTACGTTAATGTCAATTGCTTTTAATTGACAGCAATGAACGAAGCAACGATTAAAACAATCGAACTCAGCCTCCATGTCGAAACGCCTAAAAAACAAAAAATGTTGTCAGATTTTGATTATATTATAGATTTGTAATAATTAACATTAGTTTCACAATAGTGATAATCGTACATCGGTCTTTGAGTTTAAATTTACTTTGAACTTCTGTAATTATTACTATTTGTACCGATATTGTAACATTTTGATTAAACCTGTGTTTAAATCTGTGTACTTAAGAATGAAGTGGAGATTAATTTTTTATTGTTTTGAGGTCAATTGCCAATTGAGCTTTTAATCGATGATT
Organism: Melikaiella ostensackeni; assembly: GCA_032362435.1. Classification (NCBI taxonomy): domain Eukaryota; kingdom Metazoa; phylum Arthropoda; class Insecta; order Hymenoptera; family Cynipidae; genus Melikaiella; species Melikaiella ostensackeni. The sequence continues at coordinate 7,513 of JAUMHM010084886.1, forward strand.
CAATAGAAAGTAATTCAATTAACTATACTGAAGAAGTGACCCAAAAATTTTCTTTGATAATCGACTTATAAATTACCATTCTCAGCATATCCAATACAATCAAGGCCATTCAAAGTCAAGGTATGATCCGCAGAACAGGTGCAAACTCCTGGAAAAAGGCATTTTGGATTCAAAAAATGTAATCAACGTAAAATATTATCAATTATTTTGTTACATTCTTCAGTTTAATTGTTTTAATTGCTCTGAGAATTCGTTATTCAAGTTTTTATTAGAAACATAGATAAATTACAAGAAAAAACTCTTATACCGTCAATACAATCGACATTAGTCACAGCAGTTGTATCCGAATCCATATTCGTCAAGGTTGTGCACTGCAAGTGATTTTCACAAGACTGATTCAATCCTAGGAATAAGAATATATTTTCGATAAATTAATAATCACAATTATACAAAATATACTGCAAATGAACAATTTGTTATCTTTTTTTGTAATGATTGTTCAAGAAAATGCTATTTTAACGTTTAACAAAAATGATCTTACCAACGCTGCAAAAGCAAGCCTTTGAACGTCGATGGTATCCTTTTACACAAGTACACTTTCCTTTTTGGCATTTTGCGAATTTAAGGGGGTCCTGGCACTGAGAATCTTCTTGACAGGGTTCACCAACCCCATCAGCTTTTTTCAAACATTCCTTTTTATCAGAAGACATCACATGAGCTATATCACAAGTACAATTTCCAATGCATCTCGAATTTTTTACGACGCATTCTTCATCCCTTGTACACTCCTCTTCTAAGGCTAAAAAAATATTTAAAAAATATTTTAAAAATATTTTAAAATACACCCTTTCCAATCGGCAAGTTTTATTTTTTATATTAGCAGGAATCACAGTCCGTCCCCTTTTTTACCTAATCCCCTTTTTTTCATCTTTTCCCTCCTTAAATTTGAAAAATACCCTAAAGAACCTGAAATCGAGAATGTTGACCCTATTTCCCCCCTGTTTTACAAAGTTTCGATTCATTTTTCAAGAATCATAATCAGAAATTCAAGACATCAGAAAACAAGGAGCTTTGAAAGAAATTCATTTTGATGATACCAATTTCAAATATTTCCTAAACGATTTATTTGCTAATTTTGTTTAAAACAGGGCCTAAAATGTTTCAAATTTCGGACTACACACCTTTTGTATGCCAACCCCTCCGCCACTTACAAGAAGCCAAAAAAAAATTCTAACCGTATCAATAACAGGCTTCACAGGTCCAAATGCTCCAAAAACAGGAGAAATAACGAGATATTTCACGAAAATAGGGGAATAAATTCTTTTCAATAATATTAATGTGGGCACTATATTAAATTCAATATAAAATGCTTTAAATTCCTAATGTTTCAAATAAAAATATTGCATTTTTAACAAAAAAGATAAATTTTTTAACAAAATAGTTGAATTTTCAACCAAGAAGATTAATTTTCTACCGAAAAAGAATTTTTAACGAAATACATGAATTTTCAACCAAATGCTTGAATTTTCAACTAAAAACGATAATTTTTTAACAAAAATGTATTGGTCCAAATTTGCAGTTGAAAAAATTAATTTTTAACAAAAAATAAAACTAAATTTTCAGCGAAAAAAACAAAATTTTTAATAAAAAAATTAAATTTTAAACTAAAGAGATACATCTTTAATCATAAAAACAAATTTTTAACAAAATAGTTCAACTTTCAACCAAGTATGTAGTTGAATTTTCAACAAAATAGTTGAATAGCAAATCAGATTAATTTTCAAACAAATAGTTGCATTTTCAAGCCACAAAGACGAATTTTCTACAAAACAGTTGAATTTTTAGCACGAAAATATGAATTTTCATCAAAAAGATTCATTTTCAACCAAATAGTAGAAGTTTCTACCAAAAAAGTTGATTTTTCAAGCCAAAGAGTTAAATTTTCAAACAAATAATTGAATTTGTAACCAAAAAAGATCAATTCCCAACCAAACAATTGCATTTTTAACCAAAAAAGATAAATTTTCAAACCAAAAAGACAAATTTCCAACAAGAGAGTTGAATTTTCAACCAAGAAGATTAATTTTCTACCAAAAACGAAGCACTTTCAACAAAAAATGGAATAGTCCAAATTTGCAGTTGAAAAAATTAATTTTTAACAATAAAAAAAAAACATAATTTTTAACGAAAAAAAACGAAATTTCTAATTGAAAAGCTAAATTTTCAATCAATGAGATAAATCTTCAACCAAAAAAATTAATTTTCAACAAAATAGTTGAATAGCAATTCAGATTAATTTTCAAACAAACAGTTGCATTTTCAATCCAAAAAGACGAATTTTCTACAAAACAGTTGAATTTTTAGCACGAAAATATGAATTTTCATCAAAAAGGTTCATTTTTAAGCAAATAGTAGAAATTTATACCAAACAAGTTGATTTTTCAAGCCAAAGAATCAAATTTTCAAACAAATAATTAAATTTGTAACCAAAAGAGATTAATTCTCGACCAAACAATTGCATTTTTAACCAAAAAAGGAGATGAATTTTCAAACCAAAAAGACAAATTTTCAACAAACGAGTTGAATTTTCAACCGAAAAAGATTTTTCAGTTAAGAAAGAAAAAAAATTTCAACCAAATTGTTGAATTTTCAATGAAGTAGTTAAATTTTCAACTAAAAAAGACAAATTCTAAATGAAAAATGTAATAGTTGATATTTCAACCAAAAAAATTCAACTTTCAACATCACAACGAAATTCCACTGTGTGAATTCCACTTGTAAACCAAAAATTCAATCTGGAAATACGAATTTTTAACAAAGAAGTTACTTTTCAACCAAAAATATATTAGTAGACTTTTCTACCAAAAAAAAAGAGTTGGATTTTCTTATTAGGTTCTGTTAATTCAGTTTAAGTGAAAAAAAAGGAAAAGAGGAGAATAGGGAAATCTGAAATAATATGGAAAAAATCTGCCCGCCGCGCGGGCACATTCTCATCGCGCGCGGTGCGCGCGGCTCGCAAGTTTAAGTGGGCCTACAGCGCGCGTTTGTCTGACCTCGCGCTTCGCGCTCGATAATGTATTTACCTCGCATTACGCGCTCGGTCTATGTAAATATTTCCCACAGTTTAAGGTGGAATCCGAAACCACTGACAACTGTAATTTGGTGATTGTGAACTCTTTTTTGTTAAAGCTTTTTCGGCTTTAACGAATACATTCTCATTACGTGTCTCGCGCTTCACACTCGATTAAAGTAGGCGCAAAACGAAAAATTTTCTATATTATGTTGAAATCTATTATAATAAATTTATGTTATACCAATTTATATACCTTAATTTTCCTAATTAATTATCTTTATTACTTAATAAACTATACTGGTGTATTTATATATATTTTTCAATTTTAAATTGGATTTCTTATAAATTTGTCTCTAATTAACCGGGAAGGAGGAGGTAGTTAGAAGTCTATTTTTGATTTGAGAGCCTTGTTGTATTCTGTATTGGCGTATGAAAGGGCTCATAGGAAATTAGATTTTATTTCGATCTTAATAACAATTTTAAAATGTCGTTAAACATTTTGTTGTAACTTGTGCCGTTTTTCTATAAATTTGATTTTCTAATTTCTAATAGGATTTTTTATGATTAAAACAAAAACTATGCGCTTCATCAAAAAATGGTATGAAAAAAATTTGTAGATCGTTTTGAGATAAACAATTTTTCAGGGCAACATTTTTTCGTGTCTTGCATAGTTTGACCGGGAAATGGATTTTTTTATTTCTAATAACATTTTTCACCATTAAAACAAAAACTGCGTCTTATCAAAAAAATAGTTCGAAGCAAGTTTGTAGTTCTTTTTGACGTGAATAATTTTGCCTCTTAACAGTTTTTTCGTATTTCGTATAGTTTTGCTGAAAACTGGAATTTTTTTATATTTAATAACATTTTTCACGAATAAAACAAAAACTATGAATCTTATAAAAAAAAAGTTCTCATCAAATTTTTAGATCTTTTTGAGGCGAACAGTTTTGCTTTTCAATATTTTTTTCCTATCTCGTACAGTTTTGCTGGAAAATATTTATTTTTTATTTTTAATAACATTTGTAGCGATTGAAATAAAAACTGTGAGTCCCATGAAAAAAATAGTTTGAGGCTAATTTGTAGATCTTTTTGAGATAAACAATTTTGTCTTTCAACATTTTTTCGTATCTCGTATAGTTTTGCTGGAAAATAACATTTTTAATTTTTTAAAAAGCATTTTCGATGGATAAAATCAGAACCACTGGTCAAAAATGGCTGGTTAACGGTCTCGTCATTTCCTTTTAGGCCTTGAACCAGTATGCTGAAGGGCGATCTAGTCGGATAACTCCTTCGAAAGTTATCGTGTTCACAGACAATAACGACAGACAGCACCGACGTGAAATAAATTTTTTTTTTCAATCATTGAGTCCGAAAACGTCGAGATTTGATGAAATCCGCGAAAGTCAATTTTCACATAAAACCAATACCTTCTCATTGAGA